>PISX010019477.1:0-38008 GCA_004024625.1 Mellivora capensis | reverse complement strand
TTTTGCTCAGCTTCTTTATTCTCTGTCATTTGGTCTTCTATATCACTAATTCTTTCTTCTGCCTCATTTATCCTAGCAGTAAGAGCCTCCATTTTTTATTGCACCTCACTAATAGCTTTTTTTATTTCAACTTGGTTAGATTTTAGTTCTTTTATTTCTCCAGAAAGGGCTTTTATATCTCCAGAGAGAGTTTCTCTAATATCTTCCATGCCTTTTTCGAGCCCAGCTAGAACCTTGAGAATTGTCATTCTGAACTCTAGATCTGACATATTCCCAATGTCTGTATTGATTAGGTCCCTAGCCTTTGGTACTGTCTCTTGTTCTTTTTTTTTGTGGTGAGTTTTTCCACCTTGTCATTTTTTCCAGATAAGAGTATATGAAGGAGCAAATAAAATACTAAAAGGGTGGCAAAGACCCTAGGAAAATGCCCTTTAAAGAAAAAATTGAATTAACTGCAAGACTAAAAAATCATGGTGAGGAAGCCATGAATTCCGCTTTGCGCTTTGCTTTCTCCTCCTCTGGAGTTCCGCTGCTTTCCTTGTTAAGTGAACTTGATCTTGGCTGGACTTCTTTTGATCTTCTGGGGGAGGGGCCTGTTGTAGTGATTCTCAAGTGTCTTTGCCCGAGGCAGAGCTGCACTGCCCTTACCAGGGGCCGGGCTGAGTAATCCGCTCGGTTTCGCTTTCGGGAGCTTTTGTTCCCTGAGCGCTTTCCGTAGAGTCCGGAGGACGGGAATGAAAATGGCGGCCTCTCAGTCTCCAGCCCGGAGGAGCCGAGATTTCGGGGCCCCACTCCTCAGAGAAAATCCCCGGCTACTCCCATATCCCTCGCCTCTGGCCACGCTCCGAGCTCACCCAGCCTGCGAGTGGTTCAAGGTAACCCCGAGCTGAGAGCTCACTCCTCGGCTCTGTCTCTGTAGCCGGATTCCCGCTCCGATACCTGCTAGCTCTGTGACACTCAGACACCCCCGATCCTTCTGTGACCCTGCGGGACCTGGGGCCACGCTGACCCCGCGTGGGCTTCACCCCGGTTTAGCCTCTGGAGCGATGTCCCTCCGTGGAGCAGACTTTTAAAAGTCCCAATTTAGTGCTCCGTTGCTCTGCCGCTTGCCGGGAGCCGGCCCCTCCCCCGCGGTCTATCCTCCCATCGCTTTCGATTCACTTCTCCGCCGGTCCTACCTTCCATAAAGTGGTCGATTTCCTGTTTCCAGAATTGCTGTTCGTCCTCTCTGTGATATCCCGTTGGATTTGTAGGTGTTCGCAATGGTTTGATAAGCTATCTAGCTGATCTCCTGCTACCTGATGTCATCTCAGCTGCTACTTCTCCGCCATCTTCCTTAACCCCTCCTTTTTTGGTGGAGTTTTTAAATGGCAAATTCAGTTTCCTAATTAGTTATTGGGTGTTCAGATTATCTGTTTCATATCGGGTATATTGTGAAGTTTGTATTTTTGAGAATTGACCCATTTTATCTCATTATTAACTTGATATGTGTACATTTGTTTATAGCCTTCTATATGACTTCTCGTTAGCCTTCTAATGACTGCAGGATCTTTGGGATCCTTTACTTTACTCCTCGTATTGGTAATGTGTGTCTTACTTTTTTCCTTTGTTATTCTTGCTAGATATTCATCAATTTTATTGATCTTTTCAAAGAATTGGTTTGTTTTATTGATTATTTTCTTGTTTTTCTGTTTTCAATTTTATTGATTTCTGCTCTTGTATTTCTTAGGCCATTCCTTTTGCTTGCTTTGGGTTTATTTGGGTTTATTTTTCCTTTCTTTTTCTAGTTCCTTGAGTTGGGAGCATAGATTATTGATTTGAGAATTTCATTCTTTTATAATGTAAGAATTTAGTGCTATAAAATTCCCTTTCAGCACTGCTTTAACTGTGTTCCACACACTTTGATATATTTTTTTTCATTCTCATTCAGTTCAGTGGATTTTTAACTTTCCTTTGAGAACACCTCTTTGACACACACAGGTAGTATGTGACATGAGGAAAGCTGTCCCCTACCTCCTGAGCCCACATGCAAAGTGGAGCCTCTTCATGCCCTAAAGATGGTTCTTGACAAGCTCGTTGCTATAACTGTGGTGAAACAATTTCTGCCAGAGAAGCAAAGCCCATTAACCCCATGGGGCAGGTCTTTACAGACTCACCTTCAGCCCTAGGTACAGTCTCTGCCCCTGCTATCTATCTTAGTCTCCTAGGGTTACCTTAACAAAGGTAACAACATAAACTGGGGACATAAACAACAGAAATTCATTTTCTCATAGTTCTGGAGGCCAGAAGTTCAAGATCAGGGTGCCAGCGTATGCAGCTTCTGGTGAGAGCCCTTTTCCTGACTTGCCAATGGCCACCTTTTCGCTGTGTTCTCACATCGGCAAGAGAGGGAGGGGGATCTCTTCCTCTCATGAAGTCACTGATCCTATTAAGTTAGGGCCTCACCCTTAATTACTTTTTTAAACCTTATTTTACCTTCATTTAACACTATTTATCTTAACCTTATTTAACCTTAACCTTAATTTTTTAACATCAGTTGCCTCCTTAGTCGTAGCCTTATTTATCTCCTAAATTATCTAAGTTTAACCTTTATTACCTCCTTAAAGCTGTCTCTCCAAATATAGTCACAGTGAAGGTTGGGGCTTCTATATTTGAATTTGGGTGTGTGTGTGTGATACAATTAATTCAGTCCATAGCCCCTTCCCTCCCACCAGCCCCATACCCTCTGAGGAGAACCTGGCCCCCTCTCGGCTCCCACAGGTTCAGTTCAGCATCGCCAGCCTTAATTAGTTCATATTCTCTGCAAAGCTCTGCACGGGATAGCATAGAGGTGGAGAGGAAGCAGTGTCAGCCCTCTCCACAAGTTAACTACCTAGTCCAGGGAGACACATACTGAAACTCTACAGAAGGCAGCACTAAGAGACAGACCGGGACTCACCACCTGGCTCCGCCACTTATATAGCTGTACGGGATCTGTGCAGTTCACTTATTTGCACCCTTACTGCTAATTAGAGACTGTGCCTCTTCTGTCTGCCTTAAAGGGTTAACAAAAAATGAGATATGCATGAAGTATGCATGGGAAACACAATAAAGTGTATGCAAAGTATGGGAGAAAATGGTGGCTTATTTGATTCCTGTTGCTAGAGCAGGGAGTTTGTGGATCAGTGGAGAAGACATGGAGGCAGGGTACATGGGAAGGGCCTGGATGGTGTAGGATGTTGAGGCTATGTTGCAAGACTGAATTTTTGTTCTTAAGGCAGGTTAACTGTGAAGTTCAATGCATATCTGTTTTACAGCTTTTAGAAAGCCTTGGCATCCATTTTCATTTGATGCATAGATAGTCCTTTGAATTGCACAGGGTGGATTCTATTTTTTCAGTTTTAGGGATTAAAAAAAAATGAAGCTCAGACAGGTTAATTAATTTGCCAAAGTTAGGTAGGTCATCACTGGTAGAGCTGGGATTTCTAACTCCTAGTCCTTCATCCACTGGCCCACCCAGCTGTGGGGATGTACAGTCAATCTCTGGATGGGATCTAGAATGAAAGCCTGTCTTCATGCTCACATGTTCATACATGATAGTGTAGCCTGAAGCAGGACTCCTTTGCATCAGCAAGATTTCCCTGATTGACCTAAACGCACCTAAAATTAGGAGTAGCTATAGCCCCTGCCTGGAATGATGATAAAGGCTAGTTTCCTTTGTCTGTCAAAGTTTGAAACTTAACCTGAATAACCCTCATCTTGAGTATATAGCCCAGGGGTCAAAGTCATCACTTGTTCAATAACATCTATTAATGAGAAATTTTCTTCAGTGAATCTTAACAACATTTATGATGTAGAGAGTGCATAAATGCTTTCTAAATCTTAAAGCTTGGCATATAATAGTACGAGCTTGTTACCCACTTACATTTTTATTTAGTTTGTATATATTTCATGCAGTTTCACTCTGGTCATTTAATCTATAGAACTGTGAATTGGCTTCAATTTGAATATATTGAAAACATACATTTTGATATCCTCCTTTTTCACAAAGAACCTAAAGTCCCAAGGTCACCTCTTAGCCAGGTAGTACACAAATCACACTTAAACACATCCATCTGGAGAGATAAGACCAGTCGTGGAACCTTGATTAAGGGTGGCCCGTTTGACTCTGGGGCTTGTGAAGTTCATTAAAAAAGAAAAAAAAAATTAGGTCCCAGTAGGGGATTAGACTGTGAGTCACAGTGTGAATGCCACCATTCCTCAAAGACAAAGGTAACAAAATTTGAAAATATAACCTGTGATAACTGTATCATTGTGTATATTTCCTGTGAAAATAAGTCCCTTTAATATAGCAAAATATTAATCGAGGAGGATCATAATACTTGATGGTTTGTATAACATTTTTTGTGATACTTCTAAGAACAAATTTTTTTTTTAATTTTATTTATTTATTTGAGAGACAGGCAGTGAGAGGGAGCATGAGCGAGAAGGTCAGAGGGAGAAGCAGACTCCCCGTGGAGCTGGGAGCCCGATGCGGGACTCGATCCCAGGTCTCCGGGATCATGACCCGAGCCGAAGGCAGTCGTCCAACCAACTGAGCCACCCAGGCGTCCCTAAGAACAAAATTTAAAATAGTGTATTAAAATTGTAAATACTTAATACACTCAGGTACTTAATATTTGCCAAACTTGATTCTGTCTCTCTTTTCATTCTCTGCTTTCCATAAAAACCTTAACATTTCTTCTTGCCTACAGTAGCTTGGGTGTCAGAGTCCCTAAGCTACCATGTAACTTTCTCATGCTTGGAATTAGGGACCCTGTAGTTAGGCTTGATATCACTTATAAAAAATGAAGTAAAATTCATCATTTATAATGGTTCTATTAATACCAGAAAATCCCTAAGGTCACCTCTTAGCTATTGTTTTATTCTCCTACTTCTTTGCAAGGAGGAAAGGCTTTTATTCTCTTCTTGGTGGCTTTGGAGGAGTCCAGAAGAGAGGAAGTATGCATCGTCCATGTTGGGGACCCTCCTGTGCCTCCACAGCTATTGTTCCTCAACCACTGGCCTTCCACTCCATGCTCTTCTGTGTCTCTCACCAGGGTTTGAAGGTGCACATGGCCATGAACGTTCAGTCAAGTTTCTGTCTAGACTGTGAAGTGAAGTTGTAGTGTCTCTGGAAGACAACTGACATGAACCACCCAAAACATGCGTTACTCTTTATTATTAAAGTGCTCTTATGGGCAGTGAGGGGAGGGAGTAGAATGGGAACTGTGTCTTGTTGGGTCCTCGATTGACCCTCAGGCCTGCCCCAATATTTTATAGGTCTGGGTACATGAGGGAACCTCTTCAGGGTCCCCTTGTTTCCAATTAGTTTAATGGTTAAAACTGTGAGTATAGAGTCAGGCTGACCTGCATTCATGTCCTGACCCCTGACCCACCACAGCGTGATGCACTGCTCCAGGCGTGGGTCTGTAAGTGGGAATGATGAGTACTCACCTCAAACGGTGGTTACCAGGATTAATTGAGATTGCATATGTAAAGGACTTATCACAGCGCTGGGCAACTCAATAATGTTCGATGTTGCTGTTGCCGGAAGATAGATAGTGGCCACTGAGTGGAGAGCAGTGCCTTGGATTGTGGTTCCTTGGACTCTGTGTTTGCTGTAACAGAGAATTATGAGAGCAATTGAAGATTATTCAATTTAAGATTCTCCTGTAAAGCTTAGTTCTAAAAATCCTAAAAGAAAACTCTGACTACTCTGTGAGGAAATTCAATATTCCATTTCAAGGGAGATTAAAACAAATGAAATTCCTCTTAGAGCCCATTGTGTATCTGTTCCTGATCACAGATGTCTGCTGGGAAAAACACCCGCAGTTTGGGGCGCCTGGGTGGCTCAGGCAGTTGAACATCAGACTCTTGATTGCAGCTCAGGTCATGATCTCAGGGTCCTGAGATCGAGCCCCGTGTTGGGCTCTGTGCTCAGCCGGGGAGTCTGCTTAAGATTCTCTCTCTCCCTCTCCCTCTGCTCCTCCTGCTGCTCATGCTTTATCTCTCTCAAATAAATAAATAAATAAATAACAAAACAAAAACCTCTGATTGGAAAATGAGTTTCCCAAGACAGAGGACCATAGGGGAAGGGAGGGAAAAATGAAACAAGATGAAACCAGAGAGGGAGACAAACCATAAGAGACTCTTAATCTCAGGAAACAAACTGAGGACTGCTGGAGGGGAGGAGGATGGGAGGGATGGGGTGTCTGGGTGATGGACACCGGGGAGGGTATGTGTTGTGGTGAGTGCTGTGAATTGTGTAAGACTGAGGATTCATAGACCTGTGCCCCTGAAACAAATAATACATGATATGTTAATAAAAAAGGAAAGAAAACAAGTTTCCCCTTGCTCCATTCTTTCCTCAGACCCTTGAACTTTCTAGCGCTTGTGTGCAGAGTTACTTAGTAAAACACAATAGAAGTTCAAATATTTGATTTGACAGATTATTTTAATCATAGTTAATAGGAGTAGTCCTGTGGATTGGCTGTGAGTGTAGGGCTTCTTCAGCACCCAGAAGCCCATGTGAAGGGGGAATTCTCCCACGGTGCCCATGGCAGGTCTGATGCCATTGCTTTAGTGCACATGTAACTCGCCAGAACCCCACGTGCCCTCTAAATGACAGCTCGCAGCTCACGATGAGAAGTGTCTAACTGCCTTCTGAATACTTCCACAGTAGTCTTAGGCTCAACTTTTATTTTGGTTCCTTGAATCCTGTCTACATTAGAGAGAATGACTAGTGTCAATGCATGAGCTCATTCTGTTTGCAGGGGCGGTACTCCAGTTTCTGAGAAGAAACAAATCACAGAGTCTCGAACATACTAAATCTGAATCACATAACACTTTTCTTATGGCATTTTTTTTTTACAGATTTTTCTGTATTTGAATAGCTTCTCCTTTAAAGCTTCATTCATTTGAAAGTGACTTGCATTGAGCTGCTTGGGATTATACACGGACTATTCTAGAAAAAAGCTTTTGTGATCAGGTCTTTGCCAAAGATTTGGTTTTAGTTATTAAGGTGTCCAGACATTTTTTTCAAGCATCTTAAACAGAATTCCACTTAGTTTTAAAACAGAACTGTACACCAGTTTCTTTATAATACAACATAGTAAGTGTTTGCTATGCAATAACAAATGAATGCCGTATAATACTTGTAAAGTGGTACGACTGAATTCTATCCAAGAAAACTCTACCATATGGTTCCTCCAGCTCGTACATTTGGCTGAAATCCTTAAGAATTCTCCTGGTAACTATGGCTGCTGATACATTTAAGCCCCATGGAGTCACGAAAAATTGCAGTAAAATGAAAATTAGCTCTATAACATGTCTTAATGGAGAATACATGTGATTTATCCTGAATGTGCTAAGATTATATAGAAAAGTATAAATTTTTCTTATGGTTTTGTGGAACAATTTAAAGCTCATAGATTGCATGTTGACAAAGGTAGAATGCTTGCTGTGAATCATAAGAGGCCTAAATGGGGCTTTTATTGTATTTGGGGGTCTCAAGGAACCGTATCTCTGAAATCATAATGGAAGTCAAAGGGAAAAGAATGTAACTTAATACACACCTTTTAACTTTACACATCGCTATTTAGGGACTGCCTGAGATGCATAAAGTAAGATCAAGCTTTCCTGAATTTACCAGTTCTTCATCTGAAGAATTCTTAAACTAAGCCCTGTTGATTTCTCCACTGGTTGCTGAAAGAGAATTAATGATATTTCCCCAGCCAAATCAAGGTTTGATGCTCTAAAGATTATTTCACTGCTTTTCCCTTTTCAGCACTTTCTTTCAACTTGGGCCCTTTGCAGCACCCTGTAAAAGGGAGCACACTAAACTTTTCTGTCTTTAAACACACAAGACCTCTTCTTGCTTAAATGGTCATGAATAAATTACTTTCTGCCGCCTGACAGAAAGATGAATTGTTTAGCACTTACTATGCAACCGTCTACTTTAAACCCTGATTACAGTTCAATTCACATTTGATTCATAGAACTTGAAATATTCATCATTCCACCCCCTGCCCCCCTTCAAAAGGTCCTGGGACATCTTCCTGTTTCAGCAAACAAGATGTGACTCATGCTTTCCTGCTCTCTCTCCTGCGGGGGTCTTGGTGGTAAACCAGTCAGAGACACGTGTGCCCAACATGAGCCCTAAGCTGGGTGGGTTGGGATGCTTCGTCCTTCCCTGGCCCACGGGGGTTCGCACCATGGAGATACGATAATCATCTTCATCTGCTAAGTTAGGGAGTAGAAAGAGGCTACCTGCCTTCAACTGCAGAAATCCGCAGCATCAACAGTGAATGGTGTCTGGTGGGGAGAGGAATCAAAGACCCCGCCAGTGTCCTTCTTTGAAAACCACCCTACTTCAGAATCAGCGGAATGATGCGTTGCCCTCTGGGTACTGTGCAGAGGGCAGCTGGGGCTGGAGGACACCAGAGAACGGAGGAGAATTTTCCGTTCTAATTGGGCTAGAGAGAAATCTTTTTATAAAACAGAGCCGCGGTGGTCTGGAAAAGGCTGCCGTGGGCCTTCCAGAGACCATCGTGCCCAGCAGAGCCTCTCTGCATGCACCAGGCCTCGGAGCCACGGCGGCGCCTGGCATTAAGCATCATTAGGGATGATGGGTGTGATTACCTGACACTGAGATCTTTCTCTTTTGGAAACTGCAGCCAGGCTCCTAGCAGCAGGCCTCCCAACTGCAGTGGGTAGACCGCGGGTGCTCTGGAGTAGCTCCTGGGTGCCCGGATGTTGGACAGCTGGGGCAGGGATCAGAGGGGCTTCCTTTACACGGTGAGTCTCTCCTGCTCCTGTAGGCTTCCGCCATGATCTCTGCAGAGGTGGCGGCCTGTTTTGCTGGAAGGCAGCCTTATTCAATGCAGAAAAGTAGAGTGGAAAATACATACCGCCTTAGTCTTCTTGGGCTGCTGTAACAAAGGCCACAGTCAGAGTGGCTAACAGTCATTTATTTCTCACAGCTCTGAAGGCTGGGAAGTCCAAGCTCAGGGTGCCCGCATGGTCAGGGTTTTGGTAAGGGTCCTGTACATGGTTACCTTCTTGCTGTGTCTGCAGGTGGGAGAGGGGGAGACAGAGAGTGAGGGAGGGAGGGAGAGAACGAGCTGGAGCAGTGCTGGCCTCTTCTTCTTCTTCTAAGGACACTAAGCTCATCATGGGAGCCCCATCCTCATGACCTCATTTAAACCTATTGCCCCCCGAAGGCCTTTACCTAATACCATCACACTGGGGCTCAGGGCTTCAACCTATGGATTTTATGGGAACACAAACATGTAGTCCATAACACGTAGGTCGGTAGCTCTCCTGAGCCCTGTGCCACTCCTCACTTCTTTGCTTTTGTAGGTATCGTTTACTCTGATGGGGATGCCTTCATCTCTTTTGGTCTAGTGACAAACCCATGTTTTAAGATGCCAGTTGAGGGGTCCTTGAAGCCCTCCCCAGCCTTATCTTCGCTTGCCAGGTGGAACATAAAGGCCCTGTCTCACCCCTCTCCTCCCCTGCCCCCAGGGGGCATGCAGAGCAGGGAGAGGGAGGGTGGGGGAGCAGGCAGGCTTCTCCACACCAGGCAGAGGCAGAACTGGATTCCTCTCTGGGTCTCCAGGGCCTGTCCCCGGCCTGGCCTGCCAGTAACAGTCAGAGAAGGTTTCCTGGATGAATGAGTGAGTAGTGAGCATGGGTTCAACAGAAAAAGTGGGTTTACACACTTTCTTTGCCCCTCACCAGTTCACTTATCTCCCATACTCTCTTGTTATCCATTTTCTCATCTGTTCAACTGTGGTCATTATAATTGCTACTTTGCTGGGCTATTGAGAGAATCAAATTAAATACCTAGAGGGGGAAAGCGTCGTAAAGGGGAAATAATTCAAACCATTTGGAACACTTTCTGGGCGTATGTACATATATACGTGCACACAAGCATGTGTGGGCGTTCTTCCTTCCCTCTACCCATGGATTTGAAGCCAAACAGTTAATACTCAAGTTGAGCTCCAGCCCCCTTCTAGCTATGTAATCTTTAATGATTAATTTTCTCATTTGTAGAATCAAGAAAGCAAATAGAGGATGTTAGTGAAGATTACATAATATGAAGCAGTGAAATTGCTTCACACAAAGTCTCTATGGGGCCTATAGACACTCGTCCTTAAGCCTTACACACACCCCAAGCTTTGCTGACCTAGAGCTCCTTGGGCCCACACCACTCACCATACCACAGTATGGACTCCAAGGTAGCTTATACCCGGGTGTTCATCTCACTGCCCCAGTGAGTATGCATCTTCTGGAGATGAGGCCCCCCGACCTCATCCAGCACCAGGTTCTACCCACAATGAACACCCAGCCCATAAAGCCCAGGAGGATGAATGTCTCTCCAGTGCCTTGGAGCAGGGCCTGGGCGGAACACAGGAACAAGGAATCTTACATACAGAGTCTTGGTGATGGTGCCTGGCTCCGCAGGAATAGTTCCTCCAAACCGAGGTCTGCCCTTCTCTTCTGCAGGCATGAACACCAAAGAGGAAGGGGGACCCTCCCCCTGGCATCTCCTTTCTCTCCCCTGCCCTCTTGTCCCTCAGAATTTCTTGCACTCATCTTGCAGACATTAAACCTCCCTTTGTAACTCAGAAACATTTCTGTGTGCGAGCTCAAGGACTTTCAGAGGGTCGGTTCTGCTTTGATAGAGAGCCCAGATGAGATGAACTTGGAAGAAATTTAAGGGTCCAGGCATAAGCCTGGTCTCCCCTTACAAAGCCCCACCTGAACATTTCCCCTAGGACTTGGTTTGGGGTTCTTGCTCTTGCCTAGAGCAAGACTAGGGTTTGAGAAGAAGGAGAGCCCTTTTCCCTTCATATACCTCCCCCTTCCTTTCCCCCCAACACTGCAGTGAGCATATTTGCAATCTGAAAGCAGGACACATGGTTTCACAAAGGTTTTTTTTTTTCCTGACTAGTGAATTGATTTCTTTCGATGAAGAGTCTTGCTGGAGTATAAACGTCTAATCCCATATGTTACACATTACAGCAATACACTTTATTGAAAAGGAAGAAAAATACGTGAGCAGAAATACAATTTTAGCTTTATATGTATCTGTGTATACATCAGGTAATTTAGTATTTAAACATCTTAATTCAAGACAGCTCCAGAGTATTTAACTCCACAACTGAACAACTATTGTAAACATGTTTTGCAAGTAGACATTTGAAAAAGATTTGTATATTATGATTAATTTTTATTAAAATATTTTTATTGTATTGTGTTAGTCACCATACAATACATCATTAGTTTTTGATGTAGTGTTCCAAGATCCACTGTTTATATATAACACCCAGTGCTCCATGCAATCCGTGCTGTATTTAATACCCATCACCCATCCCTAACCCATACCCTCACCACCCTCTCCTCTAAAACCCTCAGTTTTTAAACCCAGTTTTAAAACCCTCAGTCTCTCATGGTTTGTCTCCCCCTCTGATTCCCCCTTCACTTTTCCTTTCCTTCTCCTAATGTCCTCCATGTTATTCCTTATGTTCCACAAATAAGTGAAACCATATGATAATTGACTTTCTCTGCTTGATTATTTCACGCAACAAAATCTCCAGTCCCATCCATGTTGATGCAAAACATTGCTGGGTTGTAGGGTAGCTCTATTTTTAATTCTTTTGAGGAATCTCCACACTGTTTTCCAAAGTGGCTGTACCAACTTGCATTCCCACCAACAGTGTAAGAGGGTTCCCCTTTCTCCATATCCTCTCCAACACTTGTTGTTTCTTGTCTTGTTAATTTTGGCCATTCTAACTGGTATAAGGTGGTATCTCAATGTGGTTTTGATTTAAATTTCCCTGATGGCTAATGATGATGAACATTTTTTCATGTGTCTGCTAGCCATTTGTTTAAAATATTGTTCTTTTCTAGAGATAATATAAGCACTTTCTAGAAAACTTTAAATACAGGGAAATAAAAGAAATTCATTTATATTTTCACAGCCTTAGAGTAATAGCATTTTGTTTATTTCTTTTCAAGCTCTGGATGAATTTTGTATCCTAGTGGTCAAGAGCACAGCCTCTTGACACAGACTATTCACATTCATGCTCTGTCACTTACTAGGGATATGATTTAGGGCAAGTTACTTAACCTCTCTGTGCTTCTCCCCCATCATCTATAAAATGGAGATATTAAAGGCGTTGTTATAAAATTATTCATGACATCTTTAAAAGATTTTATTTATTTTTTTGAGAGAGAGCATGCATGTGAACACAAGTGCGGGGAGGGGCCAGGCAAGGGGCAGAGGGAGAGGAAAAAGGAGACCCCCCTGCTCAGTAGGGAGCCCAACTGGGGACTCTATTCCAGGACCCTGAGATCATGACCTGAACCCAAGGCAGACGCTTAACCAACTGAACCACTCAGGTGCCCCTCTTGACATTTGTGAAAGAACAGTAAGGCAGATCTTCTTCATGAGAGGGCCTACCATAATGAGTTTGTAGTAGAGGAGAGAGATTGGGCTCAACTTTGGATACAACAAAGAAGCAGGATGGGGATCAGTGGATGGAGGAAACACCACGGTTGGGGGAAGATTCTAGCTAAACTGACATAACAGGATTCTTGCTGAGGGCAGGTCAGAGGGATCAGATATTACCTGGGGGATGGTGGAGTCTGAGGACCCAGAACAGATATTGAGGGATTTGGGCTGAACTGGCTTAACAGGATTCCTGCTAGAACTGGACTTTACAAAGAAGGACAAGGGAGGGGTGCCTGGGTGGCTCAGTGGATTAAGGCGCTGCCTTCGGCTCAGGTCATGATCTCAGGGTCCTGGGATCAAGCCCCACGTCTGGCTCTCTGCTCAGCGGCGAGCCTGCTTCCCCCTCTCTCTCTGCCTGCCTCTCTGCCTACTTGTGATCTCTCTCTCTGTCAAATAAGTAAATAAAATCTTAAAAAAAAAAAAGAAGGACAAGGGAGCCCCAGAGTGGGTGTGGTCAAAAAGAGAGCTCAGAAGAGGCTGCCCACAGTTTGATAAAGGGGAGAGTCTCCATCAGCACCTACCACATATAGTAATTGTGAGAATTTAGAATTAATACAAGGGTTAAAGTGAGCCACCATATACATGTTAGCTATTATTCTTATTTTGCATCATCTTAATCATCCTGCATGCATTTTATATCTTTTTCACATAAAGTTTTACCATAATTTTCTTCCACATTGCACATACTTTTTCACAACCATGATTTTCAATGGCTGAAAAACATTGGATCAGATTGGACTTAATCATTCTTCTATTAGTGGGCGTTTAAGTTCACTCCAGGTATTTTTTTACTTTAAATAGCACTGTCCTGATAATCATCATGCATATCACTTTTTCATAGTTTATCTTATTGTGAGACTAGATTCCCAGAAGAGGAGTACGAGGGTCAAAGGCTATGAAGTCACAATCACTCCTGAGATGCCAAATGGCTTTCCAAGGGCCTTGAATCAATTTATATTTCCAAAGTAGAAGATAAGCGCTTTAAATCACCCTCTCCAAGTTGAGTCCTGTCATTTTTTATTCAGCAAATTTAATAGGTAAAAAAAGTTTTTTATTCACAATAAATACGATTGAGCGTTTCTTAAGTGCTAGGGATGGAGTCTCACACTAGGGTTGCCAAGATGGAGCTCTTTGGTTCCTCCCATGCTCCAGAGGAGGAAACTGGAAACCAAGCTAACAATTACGACCAGAGGGATGAGTCCCTCCCAGAGTGCAGGGGAGGAACTCTCACCTAGCTTGAAAGTCAGGGAAGGCTTTCTGGGAGGGGAGGGCTCGAGTTTGTTTTGAATAAAGAATAGTGAGTTAGCCATGGAAGGTGGTAGAGTGTGGCTCCATGTGCAGAGGAGGTGTGAGGGGCTGGAACACTTGGAGGACTACAAGAAGTTGGGGGTAGGTATGGTTGAAAGAATGGTGAGAGATGGGGGTAGGCCAGGTCAGCTGAGAAGCTAGGTTCATTTAGTGTTAACAGCCTTAAAGGTTGTTTGTTTGTTTGTTTCTTAATTTGTTTTTGATAATATAAGCAGCCTCAGTAGAACCCTGCAAGAGAGTTTCTCACCACATATAATCAGATTTACCAGTAGGGTCACAGTATTAAAATGTGAAAGGAATTTAGCCATGACAATGTTTCACTACAAAAACTCAACTTAACCTGTATACTATTAGTGTTGCTGATTCTCTAAGTGAGGCTAACCCCTATTGTAGTCCAGGCTGCAGAGCAGTGAGGTGGGAAGAGATGATCTTCAGAGTCTTCCCACTACCCCCACCACACCACCTTTTCATTCTTCTCTTTCCTGCTTCTCTCTACAGGTTTGGGGACGTGCCCTACCCACGTCCCCTCTAAGTAATCTCACAGTACCATAGAGAAGATTGATTGGCCAAGCCCCTCCCATACTAAGACAGTGGTGATTAGTTGAGAGGTCCAGCCCTTACTTCTCCAGGAGCATTTGGATTTTGAAGGAGGTCATTTGGAAATAAAAATTCTTGCAAACTCATAAATCTCCAATGGTTGAATTTCAGGCCAGAAAACTGCCCAGTGAGAGAACTCTTTAAGGCTGGGAGGGGGGCGCTGTGGGCAAGAAGTGTCTGGGCCACTTCCATCATCCACCACAGTGGAGAGTTTCTGCAAGTCCAGACACAGACATAACCTTTGTCCCACTGCCCAAGGTTTGGCTCTTGCCTTGGATCGTCTCCTTCATCTTGCCTTTTAGGTAGAGTGGGGTCAGTGTCCTGGGATAGAATGCACCTTGTGATTAGCTGTCTCTGAAAGCTGGTGAGAATCAGGAAAATGCCCAGTTGCCTGGCTGGCTGGAGGGGAGGGCTTCTGTGAAATGGCCACAGTTCCATAATCTCAATGTCACCTACATTTTTGCCCTACCCACCTTGTACATAGAAAAAAAAAAAATCTAGGGCAGTGCTTTTTTTCTCACCTCAGGAAAACATTATAATTCCCTCCCAGAAGATTTCCTAGATCTTAAATATCAGCTCAAACATTTATGCATGAAAAATTAGAGGCCATGAATGATGCATGTGCTCTGGAAAGTCTGCTCGTAAATCTCCCCTCCCTCCTTTGGAAAGTCCCAGGATGGCAGCCAAAGCCTCATTTCCAACCCCTATTTCGAAGCCACCTGAGATGAAATTTCCTATTTGTTTCCAACTTCCATGGCCTTTGCATATTCAGCCCTCCCCTGTGGTAGATAAGTCTGCTATTATCTTGTCTGAGATATTGTTCTTTTACTTGACCAGATTATAGCACAGTTGTCAGTTTGCTCTTTAATAATACTACTTCACAGGGGATTTGTAAGGATTAATGAAATAATGTTTGAAAACCACTTCCAATTTGTATGCACTCTTTCTATGGAAGCTTGGGGGTTATTATTTCTTAGTGTTTATACTGTATCTTCTGTGTAAGAAGTTTTAAAATGCTTTGCAAACATTTGGATCCATTTCAATTAGATGATGAAGCTATTGGCTATTCGAGCTGGAGGGACCTTTGAGACCATCTAGCCTTACCTTCAGACTGAGGACACGAGAAGCCTGAGGCCTAAAGAAATACCCAGCATCGCAGGGCTGCTTAATGGCAGAGCCAGGTCTAGAATCTGCCACCCTGCCTCCTTGCTCAGTTCTTCAGGTGTGATGATTGAATTGTGCCCCTCCCCAAATTCAAAGGTTGAAGTCCTCACCGTCTAGCACCTTGGAATATGACCAGATTTGAAAATAGGGTTGTTGCAGATGTAATTAATTAAGATGAGCTCATATTGGAGGAGGGTGGGCCCCTGGTGTCCTTGTAAAAGGGGGAGATTTGGGAACAGGCACACATAGAGGGAGATCACCATGTGAGCGTGAGGACAGCCATCTACAAGCCTGAAAGGGATCCTTCCCTCAGAGCTCTCAGAACGAGCAAGCAAACCCCGCCAGCACCTTGGTTTGGGACTGCTAGCCTCCAGAACTCCAAGACCATATATTTCAGCTATTGAAGTCACCTGGTTTGTGGTACTTCTTTACAGTGGCCCTAACAAACTAACAAAGTCTTTCTTACCCTTAATCCTAATTATTAACTTTTAGCACAGTAAGAGATTGAGACAGGAAGAAGAGGAGTCATTGGGTCAAAGGCTGGGAAGCCAAGTAATGGGCCTAGAAACCCAGCTGCTTATCTTCGGTCACCCCAGAACTCCTCTGGGGCCTGCCACATATGGCGGCCCCAACTTGATGCTGCTCTGAGGGCCCCACTAGGCACCTGTGACAGCCCATAATGATACCCCCCTGCCCTACAGGCTGCTTTCTGGCATTCCTCCAGCATGCTCCCCATCCCCAGGAGGCAAGCAGCTCTGCTGAGTGAGGGCAGCAGCCCAGGGACCCCCCCGACTGCATGTTGTTTGACTTTCACCTATGAAAAGTCTTCTTGTGAATGAGATGCTAGGAGCTCAGAATCCATTTTTTTCTGGGGTAACACCCACCACACATGTTCAAGTAAGTGCATAACTATTTTTAAAGTGTTTTGGTTTTTTATCATCTTGTACATAACTGGTAGTAACTACCTGGGAGATGGCACATGGCAGGAAGAGGAGAACTAGGGCCTGAGGAGTATCCTGCAGGGAGGGGGCTGGAGAGGGTGGGAACACAGAGGGGAGGCTTAGCTCTGGAGAGGAGAAAGGACCTTCTTTCCCCAAAAAATGAGGGCAAATAGGCTCAGGGACAGAGCAACCTTGAAATGGAAGGGAAAGAAGATGACAGAGCTCATGGCTGCTGAACTTGATTTTTTTTTTTTTTTTAACAAAGCAGTATGACAAACTGATGACAACTTGAAGGGAACATTGAGCTTTAGATTTTAAATTAAAATTGTATTATGGTCCCCCTGAGACTTAACCTTGTTTGTCAAAGGGCAGAAGCAAGTTGTTTCAGAAGAAAAAAGTTGGACTTTGAACCTCAACTGCATGGTTCTTAAAACACTACTATAATTGCTTCTGGACTGGATTTTGAGGTTGACCTCTGATCAGAAACATCGGTTTCCTAAGATGAGGCCCTCTGTAAATAAATGCTGGTGTGATTGCTCTGAACTGGGCTGAATGTAGGTCGGAAATGAAGAGCAGCTTCTAAAGGACTGGCCAGCCCCCCCCCCCCACCCTCCCCAGCAGTTCACCATGTTGACCCTGAAGAAGAAGATTGAGGAATGTGTTGGAGCAGACTCTGTACCCCTCCCCATCTGACCCCAAAGCACCTACCTGTAGACACCATGTAAGGGAAGATCTTCCCAGAGATCTTCCTTCCCATGCTGGGAAGGAAGAGTTATCACGTGGCTGTGGATGTGCTCCCTTTTCACCCAGGAACTGGTAGACAAATCCCACGATCTCCTGATTCCTGAAAGAGAGCAAAGATGATGGCAACAATCATTTGCATGTACTGTTAAAGAAAAATGGTTCTGATGCTTGTTAAAATGGTAACAAAAACTTTATTCAAGTCTATTGCAGTAGGGGAGATGGAGCTTACAAGGACATGTGAGGACTTATAGCCAGGAAACAGGTTGACGGGGTCAGAGGATGGAAAGCACCAAAAGGAGACATCAAGGGTAGGGGGATTCTTGCTAAACTGACTTAGCAGGATTCTTGCTAAGATGGGGTGAGGCAGGCCAAAGACAGCAAGGTTAAGGTCTAGTGGGCTCAGAAGAGCCTAACTGAAGCTTGGGCAAGGAGAGAATATTTGTCAGTCTCTGAATCATTTGGAGTGAATGGAATATACTATCAATCTGTGGAGGGGGGAACCTTGCAGAAAAGAGACAAACTAGATAAAGTCTATAAAGGGGCAGGGACGGGAGAATAGAGAAAAAAGGGAATTCATCATAACTGAGCCTTTACTGGTGACCTACCATTATGCCAGGCACATGAAATAGGATAATATATTTTTCTAACTTTTTCCTATTTATTTATTTGTCTTATTTAATTATTTCCTAGGGTATACTAACGTGTTGATGTGATGCCTTTATAAATTGTCAAATGATTACCTCCATAGTATCAGTTACTGCCTCCCTCCTATCACACAGCTACCATTTCGGTTTTGCAGTGAGAACTTACGAGACTTCTCTTAGCAACACTCAAATATATGATACCATACTGTTAAGTAAAATCACCCTGCTGTACAGTAAGGCCCCAGAACTTATTCATCTTATAATTGAAAGTTTGTACCCTTTGAGCAACATCTCCCCATTTCTCCCATCCCCCAGGCGTTAGCAACCATTCCTCTAGTCCTTGTTTTTCTGAGTTTGTCTTTTGTAGATTCCATATATAAGTGAGATCATGCAGTGTTTGTCTTTCTCTGACTTATTTCACTTAAAGTAACGCCCTCAAGGTCCATCCGTGTTGCAAATGGCAGGATGTCCTTCTTTCTCGTGACTGAATAATATCCCATCATGTATGTATGTGTGTGTGCACATGTGCATGTGTGTGCATGTGTATGTATGTCTATATCTCACATCTCTTTCAGCCATCGATGTTCTCTTGGTTTGCTTTTGTGTCTTGGCTATTATGAGTAATGCTGCAGTAAACACAGGTGTGCAGATATCTTTTTGATATCCTGTTTTCATTTTGAAATAGGGTAACATTTAATGGTGAGGCAAGGATGATTCTCCCTTTTGAACAAACTGAACTTCCAAGAGGTCGAGGAATATAGAGCTGGCAAGTGGATGGATACCTGGTCCCGCTGATGCCAGCCAGGGCTGCTGTCAAGGGAAGGGAGCCAGGTAGCCCTGGTCAGAAGGCACTGAAGGACTCAGGGGGCCAAGAAAATCAGGACATTGGTTTAGGGAGGAACCATAGGTAGGACAGAGGAAAAGTATTTCTGCTCCTCTTTGTCACCCAATTTTCCTGACCCTCGACATCCCTGGCGAGTCTCTTACAGCCTGGATCAAAACTGGTTGGACGCAAGATGATGGTTAGGCAGTCAGCGCTGGCTTCTGCCCTGTTGCCCAGCTATCCCTGTTCTCACCTTTTCCCTGGCTCGCCAGAAGTGGATCTGTCTCTACTTGGCCACAGGGAAAAGCCAGTCCCGCTGAATCCACACAAAGCTAAGTAACCAGGTTATCACAGGACAGAAGTAAATCAATCTTGGTAATCACGTTTGGCAGTATTGGAAGCCATTCCGCTTGGACAGTGCAAATTCATTTTATGGTATAAAATGGTGTGTGTTTGTTGTGGAAAAATACTGAACTCAGGCCCACTACCTGGTGTTCAAAATCTCCTATCCACAAAGAACAGGATTTTATTTTCTTTGTGGAGGAGATACAGATGTTGTAAGTGCTTGTGTACCAATGCGAGCCATGTCCCCTGCTAAAGATCAAGTCAGCCAATGTCCACAGCAGGGAGGATCAGTGGCCAAGTTCCGGCTGCTCTGTTTCCATTTCCATTCTTTCTCCAAAGCTCATTTTTTTGTTTGTTTGTTTTTACAGGAAGGGCTTATTCCTTGAAAGGAAGTGTCAGCATCTGAAAATATTAGCTAATTTGACTTCCTAAGGAGAACTACAAAAGGGGTGGAAGCAGTTTATTATGTTAAATCTCAAATAAACCTTCACAATTAAAAGTGGAAGGGGAGCCAAAAGTAATTAAGAGAAGCAGAGAATGAGAAATGCCAGGCATCTGGGATAAGTTTATGATTTCAGTTGAGCACTAAATTTGGCTCTAGGCTTCCTTTTGGCACAGACATTTAAAAAATAATTTGGGTTAATAAAGTTTTTTAAGTTCATTTACAGAAAGCTACCAGTGACCACAATCATGGCAGAATACTAATGACTGAACAATTAGCTTGGGGACTGAAATTTAAAGAGGACTAGAATTCATGAATTTGCTCTCAGTGTGTTTCCTTTCTGACAGAAGCTCATGTTTGATAGCATACCTTGACGTATAGACTCTGAACCCCCTTTGTGCGTGCACACCCAGGGTGGGAGGACGTCGTGCTCCCTAAGTGTTGTCTTTGTTTTGATTCCTTCCTTCCCGCACTGGCTTGGAGTTGTTTTGAGGGCTATGTGTAGTCTGCAACTCTAAAATTCCAAAGGTATCTGTGAGAGTGACGAAGAAAATCAGAGCTGGACAGTGTCTACAGCAGTAACAAGAGATTTTACTCAGAAACAGTTGCAACAGGGGAAAAGAGACCTTAGCATAAAGCTAGGCTCCTTTTCAAAGATGACAAGGAAGCGGAAGGATTTATTGCCAAAGAGCAGTTGGCGGATGGGGAATTAGGAACAGAGTAGGGTTTAGACTGGTTACATTGACCTAAAGGGAGTCTTGCTGAAGGAAGCCTGGGGTAATCAGACCCTCCCTGGAGGAGAATAGGGATGAAGAGTTTGGCCAGATGTCCGGGATGGGGATTCTCTGGCTAATGAGACTTTAAGGGATTTCTACTAAGATGGGGATGTGCAGGCCTGACAAGGATGCATGCTGAAGGTCGAGGCCCAAAGGGTGTAGCGGACCCTGACTAGAGTTAGGTCAAGGAGGGAGTTTTTGTCAGAAGACAGCAAAACCACCTGTTCCCAGATAAGCATTGCGGGGCTCTCCCATGCCCACCACCACCCCTGCTGTGAGCCAAAGCACCTGGAGAACTGCCATCATGGACTCCTCTCCAGGGGGCTCGCCTTCAGGGCTGGGAGCGAAAGAAAGACAAGGTCAGAAGAGCGGTGGCTGGAAAGAGAATGGCCACCAGGGAGAACTCTCCTCTGGCCAAGGGTGAGTCCTCCTCTCCTCATGGTAACTTTGGGAACCAGAGAGAAATGAACCGTGTTAGGAATAGAATTCCCACATTTGTCATAAAGCACAGAGCCCTACCCCACGAACGAGACCAAAAAAGCAGAGTGAAATGAAAATTATCAGGGGTTTATTGATCATCCAGGTAAAGATAGAAAAAAAAAAAGAAAGAAAGAAACAACTTGCAGTTAAAATGAAGGGGATGGATGCAAATCACAGTTAGAAAGCCTTAATTTTTCTCATGTGTTTTTTACGTTAAAGTCAAAGACGGCTGTTCAAACACTACTGAGATGGTGACCGGCGGAGTATCCCATCAGGGCCCAGGCATTAAAGTTTGCTCACGTGGAGGCAGCGTAGGGGGAGGAAGGGGGAGAGCCTGGTGTCCAGTGTCCACTCCGCCACTTCCAGCTGTGTGATTCGGGGGGAGCCGTCCCGCCCAGATCGCCTCCCCACGGAGGTACTGGCATTGACAGCGCCAGAGGAAGAACCTGTTTGTCTCTCTGCTGTCTGTTTATTTATTTATCCAAAGTCCACCTCCCTCCTGATAAGATTAAAGATGGCCGACAGAAGCATTTCCCGGAACTGCTAACAGCAAACAGCCAGGGGACATTCAAAACCTGCGCCGCTGTGGTTACAGTGTGGAAATGTGATTCCTCCAAGGATGCTTGCTCTTTGCATGGGCCTGTAGTAGATACTCAGAAAATGTTTGTTGAACCTGCAGTTATGTTCATGCCACCCCAAGGAGGTGAAGAACTGTGGCTTCTTCCCACAACACCCCAAGGGGAGCTGGAGAGAGTTTCTTCCACAGCAGCTTCCGTTCCTAGGCATAACGCCTAGTCCCACACCTTCCATCCCCTCGAGGCCTCCTAAGTCTGACGGTGGTGCTCTTTGCTCCCGGTCCCTTACAGTCCATCCACGCCCAAGGCTCTCAGGTGCAGCGTGTTTGGACTAATAGGTGACACCATCCCACCTGCCCTTCTCCCAGGCTCTGCCATTATCAGTGACCCGGGTCACACAAAGGAAATTTTGGCTCTTCCTTAGGAGCTGAAGCCTGAGAAATGGGCTCCAACAGACATCTGGGAGAATCAATTAATGGTCCCAGACACTTCGAATAAATTTTTTAGTGGGGTCTGGGAGAAAGTACAGTGTCAGCAGCTCCAAACTGATTTCGGTATAAGTGAAATGTATTCAAGTAACAAAATTCACAAGCAGACCTGGAGCGTGATTTTATCTAGTCATTTTTAAAATTATTGTTGAGAGGCAGAATCTAGTTACAAAGAAATGATTTGATGCTGATCCCCAGACTCCAGCTGTAAAATGAGATACAGGGTAACATTTGCCCAATGACCTTTTCCTTCCACAGGACAATTAATAGATCTTATTTTTGTAGAGCTATGATCTTGTCAGTTCAAATTCGGCTTGCTGACCAAACTGGAGAGAAACCTTTGTTTCCAGCAGACCAAGTGCTACTGTCTGTGGCTGCCCAGATCAAGTTTGCTGGCTGGTGTGAGTGGAATTTTAGCTTTATCAGGCCAGCAGTGGAGCGGAAATAATAAACATGGGATTCGAATGAAGGGAAAGCAGAAAGTAGAACTCATCTGAGAAGAATGAAACCCTTTAAATGAAAGTGCATCTTTCTCAATAATAGGAATTCTAATGTTCTTGGAGTCGTTATTGTAATAGCTTTCTCCAGAGTGCGGAGTACATTAAGGATCCAAGTCAGAGCAAAGGATGAACAGCCCCGAATCGTTTGTCCACTGTGAGCCTTCTGTCATCCATATGCCTCAGTTCCCCCATCCACAACCTGCAGAGGCAGCCCTGCATACTCCTCCTGTTGCAGCTGGAGGCCAAACAGAAAGATCTCGATTTGCTTTAACAGCTGAGAGAGTGACACTGGTAGCTAGGTCCAACATGAATGGAATGAATGCCTTTTTGCCATGCTCCCAGACTTGTCTGAAGACCTGGCAAGTAAGTGGAAGGGGAGATTTATGTGGAACTAGGTCTCAAAGATGAAACCAAGACCAATGTGTGGAGGCTTTAGGGAGCTGGCTTTGACTCAACCTAAGGCAAGTTGTATGACAGTGAATATACTTTGTTGATAAAGGGGCTCAAGGAAAGGTTACCCACATGTCACAGATGTTTCAGGGGTCTCTGCATTGGTGCAAAATGGTGGGACAATGTGACATTCAAGATCCCCTCCAAATTGAAGAGTCTGGCTTCTAAGATGTTATTCACCTCAAATGTGTATAGGTGAGTGAGGGAAGATCTCACTCAATAATAGTTCCTATCATTTTCTTCTGTGGGTCACCAGGATGGGGCAAAGACCTCACAGAGCCTCTGTCCCTCTCTGCCACTGTGTAATGGAATCTTCTCAGAATGGAAGGGCAGACTTGCAGTGCTTTGGGTTAGACACCAGTAAGGGTGAATGGTTGTGTGGGCATTAGAAACAGGAAATGCAAATGTGAGGGACCAGTAGATAGATACTGGGACACTTCAGAGGCCACACAAGACAGCCACCACTTGTTCACAGGCATAGTTTAAGAGCCAAGGAAGTTGTCTTGAATGGGAGGTATAACTTCATTTCCTGCTATAGAATCCTCAAAAATTTATGCCCCAAGAGGGAGTAATTGCTATTTCTCTAAGGTCAGACATCTTGGTCTTGGTGGTGGTAACAGGAGCTACGGAAAGACCTTAGCCTGGAGGGCAAGGGGCAAATTGCCATTGTCTGTTCAAAGTCTGTCTTCACTGAAAAAGTCCATTAGAGCAGAAGTGGAACCCGTATCCCCATTGTCCGCCAGAGTGGTTGGTTCTTAGTAGAGACTCAGTAACTGACCAGGTTTCTAACATCAGCTTTGTCACTAACAAGCATGTGATTTGAGGCAAAAAGACCTAAACTCAGCTCCCTCAGCTATGAAATCATGTTGAATTCTATAAGCCCAGTGCAGGCAACTCACACCACTATTCATATATCTTCTGATATTTACTAAGTGCCTACTATGTGCCTTCCATGGTTCTAGGCCCTGGGATTATAGCAGAGAACAGAACAGCCCTGCCTTTCATGAAGCTCATGTTCTAGTGACAGGAGACAAATGACTAACAACTAAGGAGCAAACAAGCAGATATAGATAACAACAGATGGTAATAACTGCTAAGAAGGGGTGGGGAAAGCATGGTAAGGGAGCCCTGGCAGGCAGAGAGTGGGGGGTGATGGGTGTTATTTATACATATATTTATAGAGGGTAGTCAGAGTGGACCATACTGATAACATGATATTTGAGCAGAAACATGAGAGAAGAGAACCAAGCAAATTTCTGGGGAAAGAGCATCCCAGCCTGAGGATAGAGATAGAAATGTAGGAGTTATTGGTATTTAAAGCCATGAGACAGAATGAGATGACCCAGTGAAAATGTAGATAGAACAAAGCATTCCAGCAAGAGGTCTGCAAACACTCTGGCAGTTAGAGGTCAGGGAAATTCAGGTGATTGTGGAGTAGCTGAGAAGGAGGGGGACCGGTGAGGTAGGAGGAAAGCCAGAGGAGAGTGGGATCCCAAAAGCCAGGAGAAGGATGTGTTTTGGAGAGAAGTCTCATTCTCTGTGTGGAATGCTGCAGATATGTTGAGTACAACAGAGCCTTGCCCAATGGGGAGCCGTGCCTAGCCACCCGGAAGTCACAGTGACCTTGACAAGAGCCATTTCAGGGGAGTGATTGGGGGAGAAAGCCCGAGTAGAGGGGGTTCAAGAGAGAATATGAAGAGGTAATTGAAGGAGCTATGTACAGACAATTCTTTGGAAAGTTGTTGTAAATGTCATTAGAGAAATGGGTGGTCGCTGCTTGGGAATGGGGCTCCAGACATGGCTGGGTTTTGTTTGAATATGGAAGATATTGTGTCCTTTGCTCATAGGAATGATCTGGTAAAGAAATAAAATATGACATTAGAGGGGGAATCCTCTGGCCCGCTGGAGATTTCCTTCCATTCCCAGAATAGCTCCCTCCTGGGGCAGAAAGGCCCTGCATACCTGCACCACTGTAGCCCAAGGGGAGCACTGCAGGCCTTCCCTCAGATCTCATCAGCGTCACTGACACTAGACTGGAAAATCTAAGCATGGCTTATCTCCAGGCTGAGGGAAAAACTGAAGGAAAATCAATTCAAAGAGCAGTAATAAGCACCAAGATTGGTATTTCACCGAGTGTGCTCCTTGTGCTCTGTGGAATGTTGATAGGGTCAAAAGAGGCTGAGGAATGCTGAGTTAAACAAAGATAAATAGACGTGTGTGATGGGACTTCTCGGGCCCTTTAAAAGGCTGATGATCACCATGAAATTTTCAAGAGGGGCATCTTGTGTGAAGAATTTCCCCCAATATATATGGGGGGGGGTATCACACAGGGCTAGTGTTACAAGGCATGCTACATAGGAAACAGCACGCTAGATCAGGGGTTGGCAGACTTTTTCTGGAATGGTCTGAAGAGTAAATATTTTAGGCTTCCTTGGTCACAGTCTGTATCACAACTACTCAACTCTGCTGTTGTAGCAAAAAAGTAAGCACAAACAATAGGTAAATGGATGCATGTAGCTTTGTTTTAATAAAACTTTATTTACGAAAATAGGCAACAGCCAGATTTGTCGACTGTTGAATCACATAGTCTGCCTCAAGAGGTGAACTCATTCTGCTTCAGTCTAACTGCCCACAGGGATACCCAGTTTCTAGCTACCTCGATGCGACAGGAGGTACTCTTTCTCAGTCTCCCACTGAGGGGGCACTCTGAAGACACTTAAATTCTTCAAAGTTGAGCATAAAAGCCCAAGACCTGAAATGGCTCATCTAGATTCCCATTTCCTTCCTGGAGTCCTTCCCCTGTTCCCTTGTGATTGATCAGTAACATCCATTCTTTTTGCCATAAACGTTTGGGTCCACACTGAGAGCCACTCTTAATGGTCGAGACTATGGCTTTTCCAGTGGGATTTTGACTTACTGGCCTCCCTCTTTCCCTCAGGCCTCTGAGGAAGAGAGTGAAGGGAAATAAAGTAAGCATTCAGCACATTGGCTGCTTATTGTCTCTGTTGAAAGCTTTAAGTGAGAAAAGAAGAGGCTTGGAAGCATAGGAGAAAGGGTTGGGTCTGGAGAGAGAAGAGTGGTAAGGTTATGGGGAGGTGGCAGTGGGGATGGGAGCTGGGGACAAGCTGAGTGATTGTGGAGCTGCTTTGTGGAAGGGAAATTAAGCTTCTCCTATGAATCCGAAGGATGGAGCCAAGACCATCGGGCTGGACTCACAGGGAATACATTCCAGCCAATGATCAGAAGTCATTCTGATCTTGTGCCAGGGGTGGGGACATAGCATCGCATGACCACTCAAGCAGAGGCAGTGGAAGGGACACTCAAAATGAAAGTGTGCCAGCAGGCTCATGTCTTAGCTTGGGCTGCTGTGACAAGATATTGCATCCTTGGGGGCTTCAACACTAAACATTTCTTTCTCAAGTGTGAGGGCTGAAAAGACCAAGGTCCTGGAAGATCCAGCTCGAGCAGACAGCCTTCTTTCTGATGGGTAGATGGCCTCCCTTCTTTCTGACCCATAGATGGCCTCCTCCACGGGGTCCTACCGATACAGAGACATAGAGGAAGCGAAAGGGCTCTGGTCTCTCTTCCTTTTCTTATAACAACACTGATCCCATCATGGGTGTTATGCCCCAAAAATGGGTCCGTGATTAAAGGAGCAAGACTGATACAAAGCGAAGGTCAAGCAAAGCTTTATTTCGTGCCAAGCATCAAGAATCAGACCGACCGTCGGGGCCACCCCTTACAGCAAGGACGACCCCTCTCTCCTTTACGGATTAGCTTTTAAGGGCAAAGTCCATGCGGTTGGGCCTGGCCACACACAGGTAGCTAATTGAATTACAATTTTACCTTGGTTAAGATTGGTGCCCAAAAGGCTCCCAAAGGGCGGGGCCTATACTCCTTGGTAGCTAGGGAGACAGTAGGCAACCCCCCACTGATTGGATGTCTCCACCTGGCCTGACCCATCTTTGTATCTGTGCTTTGTTACCTGAGGCTGGTTTCCGGGACTTGTTTTTAAGTAAGTCCCCTGGGGGAAGGGGAGCAGAGACAGTTTAAGGGTTAAACAACAAAGTTATTGTTTAACCTCAATGGAAGCCTCCTGGCTAAAATATAAAAATATAAAATAGTTCCTTACAATGGGGCCCTACCCTCATGACCCCGTCTAAACCTCATCACTTCCCAAAGGCCCCAGCTCCTGACACCATCACGCTGAGGGCTCGGGTTTCAACATGGGAATTTTAGGAGGATACAAATGTTCAGTCCGGTCCACAATGGCAGGACAACCTTTTAAGGCCCCTTCTTTTTTTTTTTTTTTTTTTTTTTTTTTTTTTTTTTTTCTAATCCCGAGAGTTTATGAGATCAAAGGCATCTGCTCAGTCATTGTTCTCTCTGGGCTATAGACCATTGTCTTCAAGCTCCTCATAGCTTCCTCTAACTACTATCCTGCCCCCCCCCCCCACTGTCATTAAACATCATCTGCATTTATTGGTTGGAGTGAAATATGCCAGAATATCCCAACACCAATGATCAATGGGAGGATTCGCCAACTTTCAGGAATCTTGAATTAACACCAGGGTCACTGCCTTGACATAGCTCTGGCTCAAGCAGGATGAGCTGGAGCTGGAGCAAGGCCCTGTAGCCCAAGGACTCCGGTCTGCACAGGGCAGTGGCTTTGTTCCGATGCCAGAGATGTGAGTAGGAACAAAAGCAAGAGCTGAAAGCAGAACAATGTGGCATCAGAACATGAAACTCCTAGGGCTGTTGCATTTTGTAATAGAATGGAAACCAACCTCTGCTCCAGCGCAAGCAGAACACAATGGCATCTTTCCACCGGAAATGCTTTCATCCCTTTAAGTGTCTTTTCTCAGGGAGGTGTTCAAAGTGGCTTTTAACAAAGCACCTTTTATCTCAGGTCCTGGGGGATATTTACATATCATGGTGAAGGTGGTGGGGGGGCAGGTTAGATTCTGGGCCATGGTTTTTGCAGTCCTGTTGCCAGTTTCGATAAATTCAATAAGTGGAAACTCTGCAAGAGTTTGAAAGGTCTGAGTTTAATCCCTGACACATGTCTGAACTTCAGCATCGCCCTTCTTTGCTTTTTCGGCTTTGTTATAACAACTCAACTCTGCCATTATAATGTGAAAACAGTTAATACGTAAGTGAACGAGCGTGACTGTATTCCAATAAAGCTTTATTTATGGACACCGAAACTTGAGTTTTATACCATTTTCATGTGTCACGAAATATTATTCTTCTTTTGATTTTTTTTCCCAATCCTTAAAAAATGCAAAAACTGTCCTCAGCTCTTGGGTCCCAGAGAAAACAGACAGCGGGCCCGCGGGCTGGAGTTTGCCAGCCCCCATGATTGACTTTGGGTATACAAAAGGGGTAATGCTGGGTGTGGTCCTAGCCTTCCTGTTGTTGGGAGAGATGGATATAAAACAAATAATTCAAATTGCTTTTATGGAATTACTAATTGCATAGGAAGGAAAACAAAGGGTGTGATTAGGAATTATAACAGGGAAATACTTAAATTGGGAAATCAGAAGGTGAGAGGAGAACAGAGACCCGAGGATGGGTCATATTTAGCCAGGAAAGAGTGGATAAAAAAGGAAGTGTTCCAGGCAGAGAGGACTCATATCTCGGACTGATAAACTAAGCAGTGGTTTTTTTCCTTCTTTGCAGTCCCATCAGGTAAGCAAATGCTCCAGGAAATTTAGAGAGAATATGGTGCCCCAGTGTGAGGGAATGATCTTGCCTCTAAATGTGACACAGGAAGGGAAGGTCTCTGTACCTTCCTTAATGTCATTGTGTATTTTCAGAAGTTCAGTCTCTATGCTGAGCCTTATCACCATTCTTCCTACCCTGAGAGGCAGGTGAGGCACAGTGACATTATAAAGCAGAAGAGAATTTCTGTACAACTGGGAGTGGGATACCTGGGTTCTGGACAACAAACACCTCCTTGTCCTGTGGTCCTAGACACATCGCTTGACCTTTCCTAAACTGAAAAACAAAAGCTATGATCTGCCCACAGTCTCCAGGCCTAAGAATGACTGAATGAGTAGGGGACCCCAGCTCTGGCAGAGCACCCCCATTTGTATCTGTTTCACATACATTCAGACATAGAGGCCAAACAGAGTGCACTGGACCCAGCAGCTGCCGGGACCCTCCCCCCAGCCCGAGGCCTGGCCCTCCATGTCAGACCCATGACCCCTGGTCAAGGTCTCTACTCCAAGCTTGTCCATGTTAGATCCTGAGCTAGGAGGGAACCCAGGTCTGGGGACTCCTTGGGCGAATGGACTGTGACAGTGTCTGCCCAACCCCTCTGCAAGGAGAATCAGGGAAAATTAAGCCATTTTCTCCAGAAAAATGAGGTACCGCCCCCCATTCTGCTGGTAAAATATCAGGGGCAAAAAAAAAAAAATATGGTTTATATCGAAATTGTCCAGCTTTCTCTTACCTCAGTTGACAGGCAATGAGTGACATACACCAGGTGGAGGCTTTAACTTCCCAGTCCATCAGCATCCAGCCATGAGACGTTTCCATCCCAGAGAACCCTGAGCCAGACTGAGCTCCTGTCCCCTCACACATCAGGTGTCCTGGGAGGCAGTGTCGAGTCTCTGCCTGGCTCTGTCCAGCTTCCTTCCGTTGGCGCTTCTGTCTCCTGCTCAGTCCTGATGGGCCACTTCAGCTTCCACTCTGAGTCTGGAAAGGGGCATCCAGACAGCAAAGGCCAGGACAAGGTTCTGGACCTTATTTGCTGAAATCTGCCCAAACCGTGTTCCGAGTCTCCCAAACCCAGCATCGCTCTTCTGCAGCCCGGTCGTCTGACTTTTCTGCCCGCCACCTTTTTCCTGTAGGCGATAACTTCCCACAGCTGTCCTCGCCCTTTGGAACACTCAGACAAGCTGAGTGAGCACTCTGACCTGTCCTCTCTACCCTGAGAAGAGACTCACTGATCCTCTGGACACTGGCAATGAGACGAATTGAAAGAGAATCCAGGCCTCCTGCCTCTGGGGATTCCCCCCGCCCTACCCCTACCCAGCTTTCACATCACAGTTGACAAAGTCTTCTCATTCGTATCCTGGCAGTGGGTGCTCCAGATAACCCTAACAGGTTGGCAGAGGAGGCATGATTATCCCCAGTGATACATGGGGAAACTGAGCCACCAGGATCAAGTTCTTAAGGAAGGATGGAGCCAGAACTGGTGTCCAAGGTCTTGATGGAGTTTGCAGTTAATATGTGGAAAGTGCTCCAAACCAGCCTGGGGCTCATTGCAACACCCGGCTCCCACTGTCTGGTCCCCCCACCTGATACTTCTGTGTTGCTCACAGAGGCCATTCGCCAAGCTCTGAACTGGCTAGTTCGAAACTGCTTTTGGCAGAGCCTTTGGACAGGGCAAATTCCTCGGCATATAGGCACAACTGGGTGCAAATGCAGTTCTGGTTATTTTGAACTATTTTACAGTGAATTTGAGCTCCAGAAATGAGTGATTGCCAATGAAATGTAAAAATAGGTTACAAACCCAATTCTGAAGCCCTTAACCAAAGATAGCCAGTGACCCAAGCAGCCCTCTCCCCTTCCACCCAGACAGACAGATGTCCCTCTGGGCTTGCCTGTTAAGGAATTTGCCTTGTTAAGGAATAAGCTTCAGTAGAGACACTTAGCCCTTTTTTTTGGTTCTCCAAGCTAAGCTGCCTATTTCTAAATATATGACCCGGGTTCCTTCCTACCACCCCCCAATCCACCACCATACCTCTTTGCTCTATTAATTTCTGTGTTATAGTTTCTTTACTCTCTGAGCTCTTAAAGTGCCCTTAGCCCTCCCTTTGAAGTAGCTCCTCCGGCTCCAGCTCTGCCAAGTTCAGCCCTGCCTGAATCACTGAGCTCTCAGGGCCGTTAACACCACTCACAAGCAGCACCCACGGGAGGCAGCTCCCACTGGCTCAGTCTAGAAGGCCCAGCTGTCCGTCTCCCAGAACACTTCAGAGCCCACTTCTCACCCTCGCCCGTCTTCCGTTTGCTTCTCCTCTAATGCTGGGAACTATGTCTTCAGCATTAATATTGTGTTTCCCAGTGATGACTTAATTCTACATTTATAGCCTTCATTTCTAACATTTCTAGGGCCTTTTTGTTTTGTTTTGTTTTGTTCTGTTTTGCAACCACCTCTTCTCATTCCATATCTTCTAGTCTTTTCCATGGATGCTATTGCCCCCTTTCTCTCTTTGAGTTTCTTAAAGATATCTAGTCAGAAAGCCTACTGAAGGTTATTCTCCTCTCTCTAAATCCTTACGTAAGTTCTCCTACTTGTTGTCTGCCTCTCGTGGTGTTCCTGTCCCACACAGGCCTGAGGAATTTGGCTTTGTAAGCTCATCTTCTACCAGAGGTTTTTCCTCTCAGTATCTTGGGTGATATCCCAGAGAAACAGGCTTGCAGAACCTCAGCCCCAGGCTTGAGGAAAAGTGGCTCCTGGCCAGGCCTGTGCTGGCCACTGGTTTGAGCCTCTCCTGGGTGGGTGGTATGGTTCTGAGCCCTGTCCTCACTGATACGACACAGCTCTGGGTCTTGATCTCATGTGACTAGAACGTTCCTCACCTAGACCCTGGTAAGCAATTCAACATCACCCCCATCTTGAGATGAGATGGGGTAACAAGACACACAGCTTAGTTCTGCAACCCTGATGAGCACCAGAACTTAGCCCCCAGCCTCATGATCATGGTCTTAGCCTCAACACAGGCAAAAACAAAAACAAAAACAAAACAACCACGGGCCCTATTGCCCACATTGGGTTTCCTTTTTTCTCTTTCTTTTAGGTGTTTAAAGAATCCCTGCTTTGATCTAGTGAGAAGTGTCTTTCTTGCTTTTGAATCTGGATATATATTTGTTAATTCATATCACTCAAATATTTTTCTATCTTTTCCTGTGTTTGGTGTGGAAAATGAGGAGTCAGCTTATGCTCATTTTGCCCTCTTGAACAGGAAGTTCAAGCTCAAATTCTACCCTTTAGTCCAGACCAGTACCTGAGAACCTGCATTTTCCAGCTGGCCCTGCAGACAAAGTCCTGGTCACATTCTTGTACCCCAAGAGCAGACTCATTCAACAGCTTAATCTAAAGTCCCCTTGGTACTCCACAAGTCCAACAATGACAATTCCTCATCTCCTCAAACGGAGTTTCCGGCTTAAACACATGTTACCCAGTGAGAGAGCCACCATCCTACTCCTGGCAGTCAGTTCCTCATTGACTTTGAAACATTAAAAAGTACTTAAGAGCTCACATTTTTATTCCATCACATCTGGGATTGCCCCTTATATTAAGGATATTCTTGTTACACCATAGACTTTGCAATTATATCACGCTCCTCTAGGACAGAGCGTAATATTTTTTTTTGCAGAGTCAGATATTTAAGTGAATGTTATTGTCGGATTTTCTTTGTAGTCGTTTTAAAGTCAGCCACTGTTCCTTAAGCTACCTCTGAGGGTAACTTATTTATTGATGACACAGCTCTATTTTTCTACAGTGTTCCACGCCATACGGCTTAAGTGCCTAGACATCATTAAAGTAGAGAATTGGGTTGTTTTTTTTTTTGGTCCTTGATTTTCTGTGCATCCTTTTACATATCATTTGAGATGTCCATATACTTTGTAACAGGGAATAGAAGACATGACTTGTGGTGTCTTATAACTGAAGACAGTATTATTTTATATAACATAAATTATATATATTATAATATTTTTGTTATAAAAGCAGTTCATACCCATTATAGAATATTCATCAAGAACACAGGTAATATAAAATAAAAAAATAAAGATCATTCATAATCTCTTCAACCAGAGGTTATTAATCATTATTAATATCTTTGAGCATCTCCTCCCAGTCTTATTTCAGTGTAAATAAGTGCTCATGTATATTGTATTTTCCATGATAGGAATCAGTGTGTGTATGTATGTGTGTGTGTCTGTTGTTTTTATAGCCTACTATTTTCACTTAGTGTCATGTAAGTTTAAATCCAGAGCCCAATGCCCTTTGGTCTTTATTTATTTTTTTAAAAGATTTATTTATTTGACACAGATATCACAAGTAGGCAGAGAGGCAGGCAGAGAGAGAGGAGGAAGCAGAATCCCTGCTGAGCAGAGAGCCCAATGCAGGGCTTGATCCCAGGACCTTGGGATCATGACCTGAGCCAAAGGCAGAGGCTTTAACCCACTGAGCCACCCAGGCGCCCCCTCTTTGCTCTTTAGATCCACTGCAGCTCCCTTCCTTCTTTATAAGGTGATGCCATGAGCTCTTACAGTATCCCTCATAAAAGATATTGGGCTGAGAACAACTTGCTTTAGGGTCATGCATCACCTTAGTGTGTGTCTAACACCCCCCGCCCCCGGTATCCTAGACCAGGTCCTATGCTAGCTAGTTCATGCACAAAAAAACCCCAAGTGTTCTTTCTCAAGTGCTCATTGAACCTCCATAGAGCAGGTGGTCCAACTTTGGCCCAGCCGCCTCCTTGGACACTGACGCTAGCAGAGCGCTCTTCTCAGCTCGAAGGTGCTCCGCCTGCTCTCCCTCCAGCCCTCCTCAGCCCTGCGCCCCCACCTGCCCTACTGTCCCCTTACTACCCCCGAGGCAGCAGTCTGCATCTCCTCATCTGCTGAACAGAAGAGAGGGCTCTCCTGGATCTTTCAAGGTTTTAATTAAATATGACTCCAGTCGAGCAGCAGTATATATTAAAACTTTTATTAAAAACACTGCTAAGGTTCCATGTTAATCAGGAAGCCCCATCTTCCCTTAATGGACGGAATTGCTCATTAGATCATTAGAACCAGTTGAGACCCCTCGGCTGACAGACTTTTTCTCCCCCTAATGCAAAATATATGAGTCACTCTCATGTTAAGAATGCATAAATTTATTCTTATTTGATTGGTTATGTAATTTTAAGAGAACAGCACCTGGCTTTGTTGAGGAATTTCCGAGGACCCCATAGCAAATGGAATGACTCAGCACCAAATTAGAGGTGTCAATCCATATTTTTAGTTGATTTATCATCTTTCCCATGCTCAGGAGCACAGCAGATATGATGGCTCTGGGAGTGAGCACTAAATCTGCTTTCCCTCACCACCCTGTTGACAGTCACTACTTAAGTAGAATCTGATTTGTGAGGCTGGCCAAGCTTGCCATCCGCTACCTCAGTCACGGCCAGTCAGGGGGCTGGATTTCCATAAGACTGTCCCTTTCCTTCAGATTTCCTTCACTGAACTCTTAATAATTGCTTGTGTTTCTGAGGAACTTTGCTGTGGCCTTAAAGAGTTTCACTGGTTGAGTCTCATTTCTACACTTGGAGTGAGTGGTATTTTCAGGGCAGTCTTGAAGTGGGGGGATGCTAGGAGGTATAGATACCGACTGGCCCAGAGTTGTACAAATTCAAGATCCAATAGCCTACACTGGAATGTTCCCTCTGGGGAGGAATCCAGTGTCAGGCAAGGGGCCTTTGGACCCCACCACAGAGGGCAATGATGAAAGACTTCATGGACCTCTTTATGAGTTCTGACCTCATTCAAGACATAGGGGTCAGTATCCACTCCAGAAGTAGTCCCAGGAGGTTCCCCACCTGCTCTCAGTGTTTCTCTTTCGAAGTCAACACCTGCCCCATCGTGCCTGGGGAATTCCCAAGTGGTCAGGTTCTTGCCTTCTATTTTCTTAGCCTCTTTTATCTATAGCCAGTCCCTTAGTGTTAGAGTTACCTGCTGGATTTCATGATAAAGTCATAAATCTTTACTGTGGCTCAAGGCTCTAAGAATCTGGCCCAGATTACCATTTCTGGCTCCCCTGCCCCCTCACCCCCATTTCCCAGCCATTCTGAATTTCTGTCATTTCTTTTATATGTCCATGCTTCTCCCCTTGCCTTCAGTCTTCAGACATACTGCTTCCTCTGCCTGGAGCACTGTTAGGTAAAGAAAAATGGTTTGGGGAGACAGACCATGAGTTGTTTTGGACATACTGAGTGCAGGTGACAGCAGAATATTCAAGATGTCTATAGGCTACTAAAAATATAGGATGTGGGGAATGCAAGATCGAGACTTAGGCTGTGTGCCTGAGTCATTTTCAGAGAAAGAGGGTAATTGAAGGTACCAACTGGAATCCAGGGAGAAGTGCATAGAGCCCTGAACAAAGCCTCTACTGGGGTTTTGGAAATGACAAGTCTAGCAAAAAGGTGGGGAGAAACAGGTCCAGCTGGGGGAGGTCAGAAATGAGGGGAAAATCACAACGGTGTATGACTGAAGTAAGAGAGAGGAGCTAAGATTTGTTGAGGGTCTAATAAGGCCAACACTGTATTAGGCTATTTGTATACATGTAGCTGAAATTTAAGACTCAAACTATATTCTCTCCTACAGATGACTCCAAAGATGATTCTAGTGCCAAATATTATGGAGAGATCAATGAAGTGAAGACTGAGAAGAGTTACTGAATCTAGTGAAGGAAATCACTGATAATTATCAATAGATGAGATACTGTTGAAATGAGGTCTAGTTTTTATTAATATTTATCATCTTTGGGATATAATAGGAGGAGGACTGGACTAGAATTACATAGGTTCTGTTCTTGATGCTTCCATTCATTACATGTTACAGATGCATTTGATCTGTTTCTACAACCATGGAAGGAGGTATGTTATTAAAGGATTTGATAGTAAAGGATCTGATCCTCTAGCTCTTCAGGAATCCATAATCCTAACTTGGTTGAATTTTCCCTGAAATGTATGTACCTGAACATACTGCTATGTGAGATAGATGCATTGCCTGTTTTGTTCACTGTTGTGTCCACAGAACCCAGAATAGTGCCTGGAACATAATAGACACAAAATTTAAATCTGTTACACAAATTCAGATCATTTTGTATTAATCTAAAGCAAAAATATTGTCATATTGGGAAGCCAGAGAGTTTAACACAGTTTATTAAACTAAATATTATAACAAGAATAACAGGTAAGGGGGACCTGGGTGGCTCAGTCGGTTAAGCGTCTGTCTTTGGATCAGGCCATGATCTCGGGTCCTGTGATCGAGTCCTGCATCAGGCTTCTTCTGCCCCTCTGCCCACTCAGGTGCTTGCTCTCTCCCTCAAAAAAAAAAAAATGGATAAATCTGTTTTTTAAAAAAGAATAACAGGTAAAAAGTACTGAAATTCTCAATGTGAACATTCAGATGTAGTTTCATCCTAGTTATAAAATAGTAGGAAACTAGGTTTGAAATTGAGGAGCAGGGTAAAGAAACATGGGTATCACTTCTTTGAACTGTTCTGCCTTTGAGGTGTCAAAATCACAAAAGATGTCAGTCAGTCTGAGTCTTTGCTAAATATCTGAAACAGCAATAGTAAGACAGGGTGTTGACGCAGTTGGAGAAACAAACCCAAGCGCAACAAGGACATTCAGTGCTGTGTTTTGGGTCCACCTCCTTGGATGAGCCTGTCACCTGGAAAGATACCGACCACACATGTATATTTACTTCTGGCCATTTTCTCTTTTTGGAAAGAAACTTTTTTTTTTTCTTGGTTATAGATTAGCCCTTGTTTGTGATAGAGAATTTTGAAAATATAGGACTGTAGAAAGAATAAGATAGAAACCACCCCCCCAACCCTAGCTAGTAGCAAAGCCCTGCTTTACTCTTTGGGAATCCTCCTTCCCATCATTCTTCTAGGATACTAATGTCTCATGTAGACCCTCAAGCTGGGGCTGACCTGGCCAATAGCCATTGACCCGCAATGGAGAGGCCTGGCGATAACTGGTGATCTCTCCACACCCAACTCCACCTCCTGGACAACAGGACTGGGCTCAGTTATCTGGGTCCCACGATCTAAGTGGACACTGTTGGACTCGCGGCTCCCCAAATACAGTTAGCCTGTTTTCTCACTGGCCCTCCAGCTATCAGCTCCCGGAATGCAAGATGTCTCAACTCAGTCCCCAGTTCACTCCTGTCAGGGTCCGGGGCTCTCCTGGGTTCTCCCCTCAGTTCCAGAAATCTCTCAGCTTCAGAGAACCTTTCTGTTCTGCTTCAGTCTCGAAGCTACTACTTCATCTCATCAGACTTCATTCATGTATGTATTCAGTTTTAAAATTTATAAAATTCTAGGAGATGTTTTGTTTTCTCTCTCTTCCTTTCCCGCCCTTCCCCTCCTGTTTTCTTATCGAGAGAAACTCTTTGAGGGTGTTACCACATCACAGAGTAATCTGTAATTCAACACAAGACAAGTAAGGAACTCTGAATGTGGTAGCCACCATCTGGCATCCTGGCTTCCAACTTGGCTCCTGAAACCAAGTTCTACTCTAGCGAAAGTGAAATTGCTTTCAAATACCTGAACGGCAAGGCAAAAAGGGGGAAATCATCATAATATTTGCTAATATTGAGATATTATGCTTCACATAATCTAAATATTCTAATATTCATCTACTTGGCATCACAAAGAAAGACATCTGGTTAAGGATTGATTTTTCATTTCTCATCCAGATGTTTCGATAGTATAAAAAGATTTAGATGCATGACTTTCTTTCCATTTAAGATTATTTCTTGTAAACACCCTATTTCTTCAGTTCCTTCCTTTTGCCTTTTGATCAAGGACTTCATTTTTCCAATCTTCTTTGGCCCCCTCCCTGTTTTTGTTTAGAAAAATAGAGGTCTCCACTTCACTGTGTTCTTTTGAGAAAAGTAAAAGAGAGAGAGAGAAAATCCCACCCTCATTCACGCTCACTACATCATACCTGCAGTGGTGTGCTAATGGATGCTTAATAAATGTGAGGGGAGGGGAGACTTCATGGGCAGTATTTGCTTCTTTCCATGGTATAAATCCGCTCACCATGGCCAGTTTTAAGCTACTGATATGCTTTTGCTGAATGGGGAGTTGGGAAGAGTAACATAGTTTACACCATTGTATAGTATTTCCACCAGACAGATACAATCTGTTTTTAAATAGATAACCACAAAAACATAAACACTAGTAAATAATTAGAAAGTGGTGAATTCTGTTGGATTGGTTGCCTTTACTTTTATTTTCATTTATTTAGTTCACGATTTGTCAACCTTGGCACTATTGGCACTTTGGCCCAGAGAATTCTTTGTCCTGGAGGGTCTACCTTGTGATTGTTGGGGTTCAGGAGCAGCCCTGATCTCTACCTGCAAGAGTTATGACAACCATAAAACCTCTCCAAATGTT
>PISX010019476.1:0-37991 GCA_004024625.1 Mellivora capensis | reverse complement strand
TTATTGTTAACCAACTGAGCCATCCAGGCACCCCTCATCTGATGTCTAAACTGAATAGCAATATGGTCGTACTTTGGGAGAATCTGAATCCTAGAATATTTTGACAAAAATGAAGTTTATTGCTTTCGTATATACACAGAAACTTTAATGAGTTGCTGATGCCTTTCTTTAATAAATGCATTATTTGTAATGAAAAAAAAAAAAAGAAGAAGAATTATTGTTAAAATGTCCATAGTACCCAAAGCAACCTACAGATTCATTGCAATCCCTTTCAAAATACCAATGATATTTTTCACAGAACTAGAACAAATAACCCTAAAACTTGTATGGAACAACAAAGACCTCAAACATCAAAGCAATCATAAGAAAGCTAGAGGTATCATGTGTCCTGATGTCAAAATATACTACAAAGTGATAGTAATCAAATCAGTATAGTCCTAGCACAAAACAGACACATAGATCAATGTAACGGGATAGAGAGCCCAGAAATAAACCCATCTTATAGGGTCAGATAATCTGTAGCAAAGGAGGAAGAAATATACAGTGGGGAAAAGACAGTCTATTCAGTAAATGGTGGTGAGGAAACTGGACAGATACATGCAGAATAATGAAACATTTTATTAGCCCATATTCAAAAATAATCCCAGATGGATTGAAGACTTCCAAAACACTTCTAGAAGAAAACATAGGCAGTAAGCTTTTTGACTTTGGGCTTAACAATATTTTTTGGATATGTCTCCTCAGACAGTGGCAACAGTAGCAAAAATAAACAAGTGGGACTACATCAAACTAAAAAGCTTTTGCACAATGAAGGAAACCATCAACCAAACAAAAAGACAGACTACTGAATGGGAGAAGATACTTAGAAATGATGTATCTGATAAGGGGTTGATATCCAAGATGTAGATGAAGTTATACAACTGGATAACAAAACAAAAAAATAAAAAAACCCTATTTAAAAAATGGACAGAAAAGCTCAATAGACATTTTTCCAAAGAAGACATACAGAGGGCCAACAGACACATAAACATATGCTCGACATTAGTAGTCATCAAGGAAGCACAAATCAAAACCACAATGAGCTACCACCTCACAACAGTCAGAATGACTACTATCAAAAAGACCAGAGATGACAGGTATTGAAGAGGAAGTGGAGAAAAGGAATCCCTTGTGCACTGTTGGTTGGAATGTAAATTGGTGCTATGGAGAACAGTATGGATGTCCATCAAAGCATTAAAAATAGAAATACTGTATGATCCAGTTATCCCACTTCTGGATATTTATCCAAAGAAAATGAAGACACTAATTCCAAAAGATAAATGCATCCGTGTGTTCATTGTAGCATTTTTTTACAATAGCCATGACATGGAAACAATCCTATGTATCAGTAGATGAATGAATAAATAAGATGTGCTGTATAAGTACAATGGAATATTACTCAACCATAAAGAAGAATGAAATCTTGCCATTTACAGCAACTTGAATGGACCTAGAGGGTATTTTACTAAGTGAAATAAGTCAGACAGAGAAACATAAATACCACATTATTTCACTTATATATGGTATCTACAAAACAAAACAAATGAGCAAAACAGAAAGAGACTCATAAATACAGAGAAAAAAACTGGTGATTGTCAGAGGGGTTGGAGGTGGGGAAATGGGCAAAATAGAAGAAGAGAATTGAGAGGTATAAACTCCCAGTGATGAAATAAATAAGTCACAGGAATGTAATGTTCAGCATAGGGAATATAGTCAATAACATTGTAAGTTTATATAGTGACAGATGGTAATCAAAACTACTGAAGTTATCATTTCGTAATGTTTAAAAATAGCACATCACTATGTTGTATACCTGAAACTAATATATTAATGCATGTCAGTTATAGATCAGTAAAAAATGAAATAGCAGTTATTTAAGCGGGTAAAATCTATGTGTTTATGATAGAAGAAAAAGAATCTATGAAGAAGAGTGAATATGATCTTTATTCTAACATTTTTAGTATCTAAGGTAATTTTACCAAGGGGAAGAGATTTTTTTCTTTATGCAATAAATATTTGGAGTGCAAACAAAACTATCCGTAGCACATCCAAACATTCTTTGGATGTGCAAACAAAACTATCCGTAGCACATCCAAACATTCTTTTTTGTCAATATAATTTAAATAGTTCAAGTATGTATATGTGTACAAATGCACACATGCACATTTCATATATATATGTGTGTGTATATATTTATATAGCTTCAGAAATCACTTATCTTTACCCAAGGAGTTATTTTAAAATAGTAAGTTTTACATCTTAAAAATTAATTAACTTAGAATATTTTGAATATTCATGAAAATTATTTCTGAACCACTGAACTAAGAAAATACTCTTATTTTTGTCCTTTGAAGTATACATCCGTGAATCTTTAACAAAGATTTAATAGTTAATGTTGATATCAATGAAACCAAATGAAAAATCTCTAAAACTTATTTTGAGTAAGCTTTATGCAAGATACAGATCTTTTAGGTAAATTGAGATTGTTAAGTAACTAATGAAGCCCAAGTTTCCTTAAAATGGACTTCTTTATGTCTATTTTATTTGAAATGTTATTTTTTTCCTTTTCATAGGGGGAACAATATATTTTCAATTAGGAACAGTAACTAAGTACAAGTTTGGTTATTTCATAATGTTAAAATGAAGCTTTAACCGGCAGAGGTAAGAATCTGTTACTTCTTTTGTATTTAAGTTAGTGGATCAGAATATTTGTTGAATTTCTATGGACAACTATTTCAAAAACTATGAAAGGTCTGAGATTTTATCTTCTTGCAAGCTAACATGTTAGCCTGCTACAGTGCCATGGATGTGGGCAGAAGACATGAGACTCCTAGATTTAAGAAAAGGCTGATTTATACTCATAGTAGTAGCAGTAGCTACAGGACCAGGCAACACCTGCATATCAGTAGGTTGTAGTATAGGAGAGGAACCTTAAGCTAATGGGACCTGGATCTTTAAAATGGATAAAAAGTTTGCCTGACTTACGCCTCAGGAGGAGACTATATCTATTAAAGGGACAATAAACAAATTTGTTTATTTGTTGCCCTTTGTTCCAGTATGAGACACTATCTCTGTCTTCTAAGACAGTTTGTTGATCATGCATCCTTGAAAAATAGTCTGAAACAGAGGTAGTCAGGGTCTGCTTGCAAAATAAGCAGAAACACAATACTCTAGAGAATTGTCTTTCAACACTTTCTTACTCTGAATTGTGTTTTAAAGCACATATTGATAAAGATGATTGTTAGAGTACTTTTTTGAAATAGTGAAAAGATGGAAACTCCTGAAATACCCAACAATAGAAGATGGTTTAAATTATAATATTCACAGTGTGATAGTAAACAATTGAAAATAATGTTGTAAAAGTACATTTACTGACATAGATGCTCATCAAAAAATTAGATGAAATAAACATTATAAAATGTACATGTAGCTTGATCCCATTTTTATAGAAATATTACAAAAGCACACACAGGTGAAAAATATATACCAAAGCATGTATTTCAATGGACAGAATCCTGAATGTTTTTATTTTTGCTTGTCTGTATTTTTTTTTTAAATCCCTTAGGTGAATACTTTAGGCTTTTGGAATAAGGGGATTTTTTTTTTTTTTAATTTAAAAACAAATAGCAATTTAAGAACTTCACCTAGCAGGAAAAACCTTCTATGAATTTAATTGGGGATTAAAGAATACTAATTCTCTTCATGACCTTGGAGTTGCCTGGATGTACAGTGTAGAACCAGAAGAGAATAATTAGGTCACTTAATTTTTTTCTTAACTATTTTATCTGTGGTAAAGTCAAGCATTTCTTTTAGCAATTTGCTGTATTATTTATTATCACATAGATGTCACAAAGGGAAACAAATCTTTAGAAAATGCATTATATTAGAACATACCTTAAATGATAGATTATTGCTATTTAGTAAGTATATAATTGGTAAGTAAATGTAGTTGATTCTGGTGCTATTTAGTTGGGACAGGCTAATAAGTTAGGTACACTGAATTAATTTGCTTCATTTTTATTTTCTGCCTATTTATCATACTTTGAAATATGTTTGAATATTAGTGTTTTTGTAAGTTGGCATTTTTGTCATTCTGTTTCTCATGATTTTTTTCCCCTACTTTTACCAAGGTGCTGTTACCAGATTTGTCTTCTGAGTATAAATTGAAAATGACTGAAGTTCAAGCAATGGTAGAATTCTCTGTGGAGCTAAACAAGTTCTACAATGTGGATTTATTTCAGAGAGGGTATGTATTTTAGTGTGAAAATTACATATTTTGCATAAGAAATGAGGTACAGGTTTTAATTTAAATTTAATTACATACTTACATTCCAGCATATATAAGGGAAACAATTAGGTGTATTCAAGTAATTATTTTCTTAGAGAAATTTTACTTTTAAATAGATGTTTGAGAATTATTCAAGTGGATTTAATGATGATGCTGGATATATGTAATGTATATTTATGAATTTTACTGGGCATTGAGGGGACTTATGTGAAAATGTGTAAGATCTCATTTTTGCTTGTAAAAGCTTATAGTGTATAGGGAAAATAAAATATATGCACAAAACAGCTAAGTGGGAACACAAAATGATAAGTCTTCAAGAAGTGTATATAGAAAGTGCTCTAGGAATCAGAACAGAGAGATATCTTTCTGGGTTTAATAATGTTAGGAAAGGCATTATGGAGAAATAGGATCAAAGTATGCTTAAGACTTGTACAGGCAAAAAGGGATGCCTGGATGGCTTAGTTGTTAAGTGTCTGCCTGCGGCGCAGGTCATGATCCCAGGCTCTGGGATAGAGCCCCACGTCAGGATCCCTGCAGGAAACCTACTTCTCCCTATCCCACTCCCCTTACTTGTGTTCCCTCTCTTGCTGTTTCTCTATCAAATAAATAAATAAAATCTTAAAAAAAAAAAAAAAAAGACTTGTATAGGCAAAGGATAAAGTGAAAAACCCTTTTGGTAGTAGAGAGCGACATGAATCAAGTCCTGGAAATAGGAATTAACATGTTTTTTAAAGAATATTTAGGAGATTGAATATTCTTCAGGAGAATTGCAGAAGAAAAGATAGTAAAGAAGGGAGACGTTGTATTTGTGAAGGGCTCCTAATGCCTGGAGAAGAGTTGACAGTAGGGATTTGGGCAGTCATCAGTGGTTTCCAAGTAAGAAAGAAATTATCACTCATACAACAAGAAGCCTTTACTAACATGATGAAGATTGTGATATAGGCGACTGATGGTTGTATAGAAGAAATAGAAGCATAGGGGACAGTTCGGAGGAGCTTGCAGTAACACAGGTGCTTGAAGGTCTGCACTATGAGTCATAGTAATGAAGCTGTGACTATCACTAGTACGGTGAGAGAGATTTTCTGTTTGGTTTTTGTAGTTGTTGTTTTGTTTTATTTCTAGCTTGTCTTGGCTTTGCCATCTTGTTAAAAAATAAAAGTGGCTGTGCTCTGCTTTACTCCTCATGGTCTTTCACTCCTCAGCAGGACAGGCTGGGCTTGTTTTCATGGCAGAAACAGAAGTCAAAGAAAGAGCAGAAGATGCAGGGCTTCTTGAATTGGCACTATTACTTCCACTCAGTTTTGTTGGCTAAGCAAGTTATAAGGCCAGTCCATAAGTCTAGGCTGGTAGTTCTTAGGCCAGTAAAACTTACTTAAAAATTTTATGAGGTTTCTGTATGTCTGATACAGTTCATTCCAAGCTCTGAAAACTACACCCACAATTGTCTTTTGAGACATGACTATTCTTTAGATATAATCACTACTATTTGGGGATCTGAATTCTGTGGGATCATACCCCTCAAATTCCTAAAAGCCCTTTTGTCAAACTGAGAATGTCTACTTAGACATTGCTTTAATTTCTCTAGAGATTTGAAGAAAGGGATTTATAGCCACTCCTTTGAAATTATGTTTGTCTGTGGCAGCGTTTTATTTTGAAAATCTTTAGGGAGACTAAAAATGAAAACCAGTTTTGTTTTCCAATGTAGCAAGTCCTGGTCCATCTGTATTCCCTCTAGATTCTGTTTGCAAAGTAACAGTTCTTTCTTTAGTTCATCTCTTTCTGGCAGCACTTTATTATACTTAACAAGGATTAACCAGTTGACATGTTCAGCATTCTCCCTGGAAATTAGCTTGCTCAAGTTCCAAAGTTTCTTAGATACATTGTCTAACTTATTCTAAGCTATTGCTGACAGTGTATTTACCAAAAGTTTCATCACTATATGAAATGGGTTACCATTTTTTAAGTCTCAATTTACTCATTTTTCTTTCCTAACTGTAACTGTTACTTTGGTCCCAAAGTCAGTGCCACATTTTAAATTTTTGTTATGGTGCACACTATTTCTTGGTTACTGATTTCTGTGTTATTTATGTATTGTCGCAATAATGCAGCTAATAACAAACACAAAGCTTCAGTAGCATCACAACAATAAACATTTATTTTTTGCTCACAAGTCTGTCCCACTCAACTGGAAGGTTGGCTGGGTGCTAGCTATTCCAGAATGGCCTTAACCTTGGTGGACTCAGCTCTGTTTTATGATCTCTCATCCTCCAGCTTATTCTCGCAGAGGTGCCAGGGTTCAAAGAGAAACAAACTGTAAGAAGACCTTTTACAACCTAGGCTTGGTACTACTAGCACATTGTCATCTCTGCCACATTGTATTGCCCAAAACAACATTTAAGGCCAGCCCAGATTTAAGGGTAGGGGACTAAACTCCACTTTTTATTGGAAGTCATATTGCAAGACGTGTGGATACCAGGATGGGTAAAAAAATCAGACATTTTAAAAATCATTCTACTACTTACTTTAACATTTTTAATTTTTGTGTTATTAATTTCTGTGAGGCATTTTGGGGAAAAAATAGTAGGATTTAATGACGGATTCCATATGGAGGATGAGACTGAAAAAGCATTAAAAATATGTATGTTGAAGTGTGAATATATGTGATATCTAAGATTACTTTGAAATGGCTCAGTAAAGAAAAAGTATAGATGAATCAAATATGGCAAAAATCTTTTTAATTGTTAAAAATGGGTAGTGGGAAAAAAAAAATGGGTAGTGGGATGGGACGCCTGGGTGGCTCAGTTGGTTGGACGACTGCCTTCGGCTCAGGTCATGATCCCGGAGTCCGGGATCGAGTCCCACATTAGGCTCCCAGCTCCACGGGGAGTCTGCTTCTTCCTCTGACTTTCTCCTCGCTCATGTTCTCTCACTGCCTCTCTCTCAAATAAATAAATAAATAAAAATCTTTTTTAAAAATTAAAAAAAAAATAAAATAAAAATGGGTAGTGGGCATATGGGTTCATTGCTCTGCTTTTTGCAAATTGAGTATTTTTAATAAAAAAATGTAAAAGATAATGTTGAAGTTTTAAATCCTATTGACTTACACAATATTAGTAATGTTGGAATAAATAAGGAAATTGAAGATTAATTCATTCTGATATGCTGAGTTTGAGGTGAGATATCCAAGTGGAGATAATTCATAATTAATTGGAGGTTTGGAACTAGAGATAAAGATTAAGTGAATTATTATTCCATTTTATTGCCAACCATCATAAACATAGTATGTGTAATTGCTGCTTTCATTAGTTTTCTCTTAATCTTCAATCTGGTTTCCCCATCCATTGAGGACTTTTGAAGAATATAATTGTGTTTCTGATCTTTCAAATCTAATGGTTAGAAGGTCGTTGTTTTTAGCTACATTGCTTGACTTGTTTTTTTAAGAATATTTTTGCTTTCTGAGGTATAATTGACATACAATATTATGTTAGTTTCAGGTGTACAACATAGTGATTTGACATTCATCTACATTGCAAAATGATCATCACAATAAGTCTATTTATGATGTGTCACCGTACAAAGTTAATACCATATTATTGACTTTATTCCCCATCTTCTGTTTACATCCCCATGACTTTTTATTTTTTTTAAGATTTTTATTTATTTGACAGAGAGAGAGTGAGTACAAGCAGGGGGAGCAGCAGGCAGGAGAAGAGGGAGAAACAGGCTCTCCCCTGAGCAGGGAGCCCAATGTATGGCTCAATCCCAAGACCCTGGGATCATGACCTGAACCAAAGGCAGATGCTTAACCACTAAGCCACCCAGGCACCTCATTTATTTAACCTTTTAACTGGGCGTTTGTACTTCTTAATACCCTTCACCCATTTTGTTCCCCCACAATGTTCCTCCCCTCTGGCAACCTTCAGTCTTTTCTCTATATCTGTGAGTCTAGGTTTTGTTTTGTTTGTTTTGTTTTTTAAATTCCATATGTAAGTGAAATCATGCAGTATTTGTCTTTCTCTCATTTAATTCAATTAGCGTAGTATCCTCCAGGTCCATCCATGTTATCACAAATGGCGAGATAATCATTTTTTATGGCTGAATAGTATTCCATCGTGTATATATCTTCTTTATTCATCGATCAGTGAACACTTAGATGGTTTCCATATCTCAGCTGCTGTAGATAATTCTAAAATGAACATAGAGGCACATATACCTTTTTGAATTATTTTTTTTCATGTTCTTCAGGCAGAGACCCTGTAGTGGAATCCTGGATCATATAGTAGTTCTATTTTTAATCTTTCCAGAAATCTCCATACAGTTTTCCATAGTGGCTGCACCAGTTTATACTCCCACTAACAGTGCACAAGGGTTCACTTTTCTCCACATCTTCAGCACTTATCTCTTGATATTTTGGTGATGGTCATTTTAACAGGTGTGAGGTGACCTTTCATTGTGGTTTTAATTTGCATTTCCCTGATGATTAGTAATGTTGAGCATCTTTTCATGTACCTATATAGCTTCTTCAGAAAAATGTCTATTTAGATCTTTTGCCCATTTTTTCTTAAAGTTTTTATTTATTTATTTGAGAGAAAGAGCATACAAGTGGGAGGCAGAGGCAGAAGGAGGGGGAGAAACAGACTCCCCACTGAGCAGGGAGCCCCATGGAGGGCTCAATCCTGGGACCCAGAATCATGACCTGAGCTAAAGGCAGAGGCTTAAGCAACTGAGCCATCCAGGTACCCTTCTTTTGCCCATTTTTTAATCAGATTGTTTGTTTGGGTTTTGTTTTTTTTGTGTGTGGGGTTTTTGTTTGGTTTGGTTTTGTTTTGTTTTTGCTATTGAGTTGTAAGAGTTTTTTATAATAATTTTGGATATTAACCCCCTATCAGATATATGATTTTTAAATATTTTCTCTCACTTAGTAGGTTACCTTTTCATTTTGTTCATGGTTTCCTTTGCCGTGCAGAAAGTTTTTAGTTTTATGTAGTTGCAGTTGCTTATTATTGCTTTTTGTTGCCTTTCCTTTTGGTGTCATAGTCAAAAAAATCACCACCAAGACCTATGTCTAGGAGCTTATTGCACATGTTTTCTTCTATTTTACTTAATCTTTAGTTGGAATTCTCAGCATGGGAAGTTGAATAGATCTAGAAAGCTTTGTTCTCCTCTGGTTCCAAGGCTCCTGTGATTCCACTTTGATTTTTGGTTTTAGTCATCTCATATTTTCAATCTGACCTTATCTTAATCTCATCTAATTGCCTCTCTCTGTTTATGGAGTTTTGCCATGTTTCTTTAAGGCCAAATTGTGACTTTCAAGGTTATAGATTTAATCAGCTAGCCTTTCATTCATCCTCTTTAATTCTGGCTTTGTGACCTGACCATATGTTCTCTCCAGTGCTATACTTTGCTATAAGTAATAGTAGTAATATAATTATGTATTTTACTCTTTATATTATTTACAAATTTAATAATTTAAATTACTATCTAGGAAATTATTAAATAAAAATAAACAAAATATTTAATTCCTTGTGTACATCTAAACTCATCCCGATTTGTTATCTTGATTTAGCTTTTAGTAATCCTGTGTCTTCTGTGTGTGTGTGTGTATAGATGTGTGTATCCTCTATTACATAAACATACTTGCAGTATAATGTTAGAACACAAACCTAATGCTTACCTCAAGTTATTTATTCTATATAAACTGTTATTACTAATGATTGGTTGAGTTCTATATATAGATATAAGTATTATAAAAGCCTGTAGAATAAATAAAATATATAAACAAATAGCTCTGACCTTGAAAAATGCCAAATTCTTTAAACCAAATACATGTCTTTGTTTTGGAATTTATAGTATTAAGCCAGTTTTCAAAAACCATTTAAATCGGTATTTTCTTAAAATTATGGTTAAGAATAATTTATGTTTATGATGTTTTAAAAGAAAAAATTAAATAACCAAATTAGGCCGTGAAAATCTTAGAAGACTTATTATCCCTCTGGTTGCTATGACATTCTCTCATTTAAAGTAAGAAATACGAATACATTTCTTTTGTTTTTCTCATTCAGCTTTTTACTTGCTGGTTTCCCTTTGGGTCTTAATGAGTGCTGCTAATATTTGACGTGGATATGATGTATTGTTTTTCACCAGTAATAAATATTATGGGAGGGGTGTCTGGGTGGCTCAGTTGTTAAGCAGCCGACTCTGGATTTCAGTTCATGTTGTGATCGCAGGGTCTTGGGATTGAGCCCGGCCTTGTCTTCGTGCTTACCACAGAGTCTGCTTGTCCCTCTCCCTCTACTCCCTCCCCCACTCATGCTCTCTCTCTCTTTTTCAAATAAATATATAAAATCTTTAAAATAAATAAATCTTAAAAAATATTGTGGGACACTGATATAAGCAGACCAAATTTGTTACCTAATATGTGCAGATTTATAGAAATTAGGGCTTTCATATTTTAAAATATATTTTGAAATGATTTTTTGGGTCTATTTTCCTTTAGTTTTTACCAGATACGTGCATCTATGAAAATTCCACCAAGAATTCCCCACAGAGTAGAAGCCAGTTTGTTACATGCAGCAGGTAAGCCAAGAAATATTTTTAACTTTTAAGAAAAGTCTGAAGCAACATTATAATGGCAATAATAACTTTTAATTATTTTTATTTTTTTAATTACAAATATACTGACAAGTATCATTATAATAAGATATATTTGAGGCCTCAGTAAAACAGGCTTGATTATAGGTTCCTTGTCTTTCTCTCAGATTTCTTATGATGAGCATATGAAAGAATGTATGTGAAATTTCCACAAAAACAAACATAAGTAGAGGTGGTGTCAGTTACATCATGTAAGATGTAATTTTTAAAAATACACAGCGAATGTCGCCATATAATTTGATATATGATTACAAAGGTGTTTTATTATCGTTTTATAGTATGCCTTTGAGAATATTTTTTTAGCCATATTTTTGGTCAAGTTAACTACTCTACTTAAAAAACAAAATGCAGAAAGTACTTTTTTCTTGGCTTGGCATAAATATTGAAGTGTAATTTATTGTCATTTGGACTTTTGTAAGTCTACTTTCCATGAAACGGGTTAAAATAATTAATATTACAAGACAGATTTGGTCCTCCCTTTATGAACTTCCTTAATCTGGTAAACTAAATCCCTTGCCTATTTTATCTTCTAAAGCTGGCAGTTGAAAAAAATAGAAAGACCTTTTTTTCTGGACTCCCTTTTTATTTTTTCAGCTTTATTGAGAAATAATTAACAAATAGGATTTTATGTATTTAAAGTATACAATATGATTTGTTATATACACATTATGAAATAACGACCACAATCAAGATAATTAGCATATCCATCACCACACAGAGTTCACTCTTTTGTGTGTGTGTCATGAAAACCCTTGAGATCTACTCTTAGGAAATTTAAGTTGTTTTGTTTTGTTTCATTTCATTTCCACATGTAAGTGATTCCATGCAGTATTTGTCTTTCTCTGTCTGACTTATCTCACTTAGTGTAATGCCTTCCAGTTTCATCCATATTGTTGCAGATGGCAAGATTTCCATCTTTATGGATGAATAAGATATCCCTCTCTCTGCCTACCTCTGTGTGTGTGTATGTGTGTGTATATGAGAAAGAGAGAGAGAGATACCACATTTTCTTAATCTACTCATCTGCTGACAGATACTTCGGTTATTTCCATTATCTTGGATATTGTGAATAATGCTGCAGTGAACATGGTAGAGTAGATTTCTTTTCAAGACACTCACTTCCTTTCTTTCAAATATATACCCATGGGCTGGATCATTATGGTAGTTGTAATTGTAATTTCTTGAGGAACCTCCATACAGTTTTCCATAGTGGCTGAACCAATTTTCACTCCCACTAACAGTGCACAAGGGTTCTTTTTTCTCCATGCCTTCACGAGTACTTGTTATATTTTGACATTTTGAAAATAACAGTTCCAAAAGGTATGAGCTAATATACTTTGTGTGTGTGTGTGTGTTTAAGATTTATTTATTTATTTATTTATTTGAGAGAGAGTGCACATGCATGAGCAAGCTAGGGGAGGAATAGAGGAAGAAGGAGAGAGAGAATCCCAAACAGACTCCCTGCTGAGTTTGGAGCAGGCCTCAGGGCTCAATCTCCACAACCCTGACATCATGATCTGAGCCCAGATCAAGAGCCAGATGCTTAACTGACCAAGCCACCAAGGCACTCCATCTTTGTGGTTTTGATTTACATTTTCCCTGGTGATTAGTGATATTGAGCACCTTTTTATATGGACCTCTCAGTCATCTGTATATCTTCTTTAGAAAAATGTCTATTCAGATCTTCTGCCAATTGTTTAATCAGATTTTTTTCTTTTGCTATTAAGCTACATGAGTTCTTTTTTGGGTATTAATCTCCTTAGATATATGTGATTTTCAAATATTTTTCCATGTTTGATAGGTTGTCTTTTAATTTTGTTAATTATTTCCTTTGCTCTGCAGTAGCTTTGTAGTTTGACATATCCTAATTGTTTATTTTTGCCTTTGCTTTTGGGGTCAAATCCAAAGAATCCTTTCCAAGACTAGTGTCAAGGACCTTTTCTCCTTTTTTCTTCTAGAAGTTTTACAGTTTTAGGTCTTAAATTTAAGTATTAATCCAATTTGAGTTAATTTCTGTGAGTGATATAAGATAGGGGTGTAGTTTCATTCTTTTGCATGTGGATACGTAATTTTCTCAGCACCATTAAGGGCTATCCTTTCCCCATTATATGTTCTTGGTACATTATCAAAGATTAGTTGATCATGTGTGTATAGGTTTATTTCTAGGCTCTATTGTTTTCCATTGCTCTGTGTACCTGTTTTTATGTCATTATCATACTGTTCTGATTACTGTAGCCTTTTAATAGTAATATTATAGCCTTGAAATCAGGAAATGTGATGTCTCTTTGTTTATTTTTTCTTAAGATTACTATGGCTATTCAGAGTCTTTTGTGGTTTCATATGAATTTAGGATAGTTTCTTCTATTTCTTTGAAAAATGCCATTGAAATTTTGATACAGATTGTATTGAATCCGTAGATCACGTGGGGTAGTGTGGACATTTTAACAATATTAATTCTTCCAATCTAAGAACATAGGATATCTCTCCTTTTATTTGTGTTTCCTTTAATTTCTTTCATCAGTGTCATTGTTTTTAATGTACACATTTTTATCTCCTTGATTTAATTTGTTCCTAAGTATTTTATTATTTTTGATTCTATTGAAAATGGAATTTCTCCCAGTTTTAAATAATTGAGTGATTTTACATTTACGAAATAAACATGCACAGAAAAGCTGCCTTTTATTTATTTTTTTATTGAAGTATAGTTGACATATAATGTTATATTAGTTTCAGGTAAATAACACAGTGATGAGATTGCTTTCTTGGTTTCTCTTTTGAATAGTTCATTATTAGTATATAGACAAGTAACTGATTTTTTTTTTTAAAGATTTTATTTATGTATTTGACAGAGATCACAAGTAGGCAGAGAGGTAGGCAGAGAGAGAGGGGGAAGCAGGCTTCCTGCTGAGCAGAGAGCACGGTGCAGGGCTTGATCCCAGGACCCTGAGATCATGACCTGAGCTGAAGGCAGAGGCTTTAACCCACTGAGCCACCCAGGTGCCCAAGCAACTGATTTTTATATGTTGATTTTGTATTCTGCAACTTTACTGAATTTGTTGATTAGTTCTAACAACTTTTGGTGGAGTCTTTAGATCATGTCATCTGCACACAAATAATTTTACTTCTTCCTTTCCTATTTGGATGCCTATAATTTCATTTTATTGCCAAATTGCTATTGCTAGGACTTCCAGTACTATGTTGAATAGAAGTGGTGAGAGTGGGCACCCTTGTTTCTAACTTCAGAGGAAAGATTTTTTAACTTTTCACCATTGGCTGTTATGTTAACTGTGGGCTTATCCTGTATAGCCTTTATTATGCTGAGGCACATTTCTTCTATACCTACTTTATTGAAGTTTTTATCATGAAAGTATGTTGAATTTGGCCAAATGTTTTTCTGCATCTACTGAAATGATCATATGACTTTTATCCTTCATTCTGTTAATATGGTATATGATGTTTATTTGCATATATCAAATCATCCTTCCATCCCAGGGATAAATCTCTTGACCGTACTAAATGATCCCTTCAAAGTACTCTTGAATTTGGTTAGTATTTTGTAGAGGTTTTTACATCAGTGTTCATCAGGATATTGGCCAGTAATCTTCTTTTCTTGTAGTGTATTTGTCTGGCTTCCATATGAGGGTAGTGCTGGCCTTTTTAATTTTTTTAATTTAATTTTTTTCAGTGTTCCAAAATTCATTGTTTATGCACCACACTCAGTGCTCCATGCAATTTGTACCCTCCATAATACCCATGACCAGGCTCATCCCCCCACCCCACCCCACAAAATCCTCAGTCCACAGTCTCTCATGGTTTGTCTCCCCTTCCGATTCCCCTGCCTTTACTTTTCTTTTCCTTCTCCTAATGTTCTCCACGTTATTCCTTATGTTCCACAAGTAAGTGAAACCATAATTGACTCTCTACTTGACTCATTTCACTCAGCATAATCTCCTCCAGTCCTGTCCATGTTGATATGAAAGTTGGGTATTCATCCTTCCTGATGGAGGATAATGCTCCATTATATATATGGACCACATCATCTTCATCCATTCATCCATTGAAGGTCATCTTGGCTCTTTCCATAGTTTGGGTATTGTGGACATTGCTGCTATGAACATTGGGGTACATATGGCCCTTCTTTTCAACACATCTGTGTTTTGGGGGTAAATACCCAGTAATGGAATTGCAGGGTCACAGGGTAGCTCTATTTTTAATTTCTTAAGGAATTTCTACATTGTTTTCCAAAGTGGCTGCACCAACTTGCATTCCCATCAATACTGTAAGAGGGTTCCCCTTTCTCCACATCCTCTCCAACACTTGCTATGTACTGTCTTGTTGATTTTGGCCATTCTAACTGATATAAGGTGGTATCTCAAAAGTGGTTTTGATTTGAATCTCCCTGATGGCTAGTGATGATGAACATTTTTTCATGTGTCTGTTTAGTGCTGGCTTTTTATTTTATTTTATTTTTTTTATTTGACAGACAGTAGGGAGAGAGGAAGGGAAACAGTCTTCCTGCTGAGCCGAGAGCTGGAGGCGGGGCTCAATCCCAGGACCCAGGGATCATGACCTGAGCCGAAGGCAGAGGCTTTTTAACTCACTGAGCCACCCAGGTGCCCTAGTACTGGCCTTTTAAATTGAACTTGAAAGTGTTCCTTCCTGGTCAGTTGTTTGGGAAAATTTGAGAAGGATTAGTATTCATTCATCTCTCAGTGTTTGGTAGAATTCATCAGTGAAGTCATCTGGTCTTAGACTTTTATTTGTTGGAATATTTTTTTTTTAAGATTTTTTTTTTTAAGATTTTATTTATTTATTTGACAGATCACAAGTAGGTGGAGAGGCAGGCAGAGAGAGAGAGGAGGAAGCAGGCTCCTTGCTGAGCAGAGAGCCCCATGTGGGGCTCGATCCCAGGACCCTGGGATCATGACCTGAGCCGAAGGCAGAGGCTTTAACCCACTGAACCACCCAGGCACCCCTTTTGGGAGATTTTTGATTACTGATTCAATCTCTTACTTACTGGTCTGTTCAGACTTTATTTCTTCATGATTCAGTCCTGGTAAAAAAAAAAAGAAAGGAAATTATCCATTCTAGTGTAATTTATTGATTGATCTTATCCTTTGTATTTTTGTGGTATTAGTTGTAGTGTCTTTCATTTATAATTATATTTATTTAAATCATTTTTTTCACATTCTAAAGGTTTGTTGATTTTGTTTATCTTTTCAAAAAGCCAACACTTTTTAAGTGGTTTTTTCCTTGACACTGTAATTTTGTTCAGTTTTTAATTAGTTGTAAATCCAGATTTAGTCATTATTGCTGTCTCAGCTTCTAATACTATTAACTTTGTGTTATTGACTGCGAAATGTCCATTGTCTGATAATTTATGAGTGTGTGGAAGGTGGCTCAGTGGGTTAAGCCTCTGCCTTTGGCTCAGGTCATGATTTCAGGGTCCTGGGATCAAGCCCCGCATCGGGCTCTCTACTCAGCGGGGGGCCTGCTCCCCGCCCCATCTCTGCCTGCCTCTCTGCCTACTTGTGATATCTGTCAAATAAATAAATAAATAAAAATCTTTTTAAGAAAAAGTTTTAAAAATAGTTTATAGCAGACACCAGTCTTTAAAAGCGAAGCCTGGGTTTGGAAAGCAATAAAATTCTACAATTTATGATTTTTAGTTTGTGTGTGAAAACATTATTTATATGTGTATTTTTATAGCATTATATAAGAACATTTTTAAAAGGCTGCATAGTTTTTCAATAAATTATAACAGCCAAAATGGAAAGCATAAGAACTAGATTTTGAACGGAAGAAAAAAAGTAGAATTTCTTTCATACTTTTTCAAATCAGAAAACTTGTCTGTCATGTCTAAAATGTAATACCTAATATAATTTCTCAAGATCTTTTTTATCCTAATGTTGTATCAATGTATTTTATTTTTCTCTAATCTAGAATATCTTATTTTTCTTGTTTTTGGTACACACTGATAGGTATGGATTTTTACAAATTACCCTTAATAAATTATGAGATGTGTTACTTTCCCCATCCCAATGCCAGTCCCAGCATGATTATCTTTTGTATGTGTGTAGTGTTCCACAGGGTCTTGTTTTCATTCTCTGAACATCTCTATGATAATGTAAATTTGGTATTTCAGTTGTATTTCTTGCCAGTGTACTCCATAATAGCCTATCATGTTAAATGTTTAAGTTCATATGAAAATTATAGAGGACATTGGTTGATGAAGTTGGTGACATAATTATTAAGACTCACAGGCATGGTAGTTCTCATGCCCAGATAAGTTTTTCCTCACCAGCAATCTTGAAAAAAGAGAGAGAGAGCATGTTAGCTCATATAGGCAAAGATGGCCGTAAATTTATTCCAGTCTTAAAGATATTGATTTGGTTCTCTTTTTATGTCCTCCTTCCTTCCAGATTTGTTTCATTTTGAAATAGTATTTAAGAGTTCCTAGAATGTGTATCTTTTTAATATTAGTAAATTTGTTAGGAAAAGTTATCCTTCCCAAAATTTTCTGCTTCCAGAAATCACTCCTTTGAATTTGGCTGACTTTAATACATATCATTGATTTCTAGGGCGCCTGGGTGGCTCAGTGGGTTAAGCCTCTGCCTTGGGCTCAGGTCATGATCTCAGGGTCCTGGGATCGAGCCTCATATTGGGCGCTCTGCTCAGTGGAGAGCCTGCTTCCCTTTCTCTCTCTGCCTGTCTTTCTGCCTACTTGTGATCTCTGTCTGTCAAATAAATAAATAAATTTTTTTTTTTTTTTTTTTAAATTTATTTGTCAGAGAGAGAGGGAGAGAGAGCAAGCACAGGCAGACAGAGTGGCAGGCAGAGGCAGAGGGAGAAGCAGGCACCCTGACGAGCAAGGAGCCCGATGTGGGACTCGATCCCAGGACGCTGGGATCATGACCTGAGCCGAAGGCAGCCGCTTAACCAACTGAGCCACCCAGGCGTCCCAATAAATAAAATCTTTAAAAAAAATACATATATTGATTTCTAGACTCATCCTTGATGACATAAATGTATTCATATTGGGGGGTTTATTCTGTGTGCTAATTCTCTTTTTTACCTCTGTTTCTTAAAAAATAATTTATTCTTCTAAGGGCTTGGATTTTCTCTATTACATATCCTATTTTTCTTGTTTGATTTGTACTATCACCTCAAGACCTTTTCTTTCCAGCACTGTATTTTACTGTAGTTCCTGTACTTATGTATATTTCTTTTTTTTTTTAAAGATTTTATTCATTTATTTGACAGAGAGAGACACAGTAAGAGGGGGAACCCAAGCAGGGAAAGTGGGAGAGGGAGAAGAAGGAGCCCGACGTGGGATTTGATCCCAGGACCCTGGGATCACGATCCAAGCTGAGGGCAGACATTTAACAACTGAACCACCCAGGCATCCCTTTATGTATATTTCTGAAAAACTTTTAGAAGAAGAAAGGAAGTAATTCCGTCTGTGAGTTACAGAAAGGCAGGTTAGATATGGTAGGAATTAGATGGTATTATACAGCTTATTGCAACACAGTTAAATTATTTCCAGTACAAAATTGTGCTGACAATGAGGGGTTTGAGTCAAGAAATAGCTGTCATCTCTAATAGCATCAGTCATAAAAGACAAAGAGTATTTATAGGGCTGTTGAAAATTGATTAATAAGAAAATATTCAGACTTCTACAACAAAGAATTCATTGGTTTTCTAAGAAACAGGCCCCAGTTTGAAATGTTAGAGCACTATGTACAATTTTGATAAAAGGTTCAAATAACAACTCGCCATTCCTAATAATGACCCTGTATTTTTAAGGAAGCATACATTGTTTCATTTGCTTTTTAATATCTACCCATCCCTCTTTTCTAAAACAATAATTTTATGAAAATAATACAAGTAGTTAAAAAATTTTCCAGTCCAGAATGATTTGTAGTGAAAACATAGTTACTTTTTTAGATGCATCCACTTTTAACTATTTCTCTAGTTCTAATGGTTTCCTTTATGTAGACATTTTCACTTCCTGGTATGATGAATGCAAATGAATAGTAAACTATTTCCTCCTCCCTTCCCCCTACTTTTAAGAGATACATTATTTCCTTATCTTTCTTTGACTTTGAAGTTACTGTTAAATAATATATTGTTTAAACCTCCATTTCCTATTTTAGCCAATGTGACAAACCCTATTTTGTAATATAAGGATATAAGCAATCTTATCTCTTTTTTCAAATTTTCTCTTTTCCTCCCCCTTTCAACCTGTTAAGTATATCCTTTCTTTTATAATACCAAGGTTGCTAACATTCAAATTCTGTATTGTAACTATAGTTAAATCCTAATGTGCTTTGTCTCTGGGTTGATTCCAAATGTTCAAAACAAGTAAATAGCATTTTCATTTTTATGATAACATGAGAGGGAAAGTGTTTATGAAATTGAAATGACTATCCAGCATATAGAAGGAAGATCTTAAGTTTCTGGCAAGACAAGACAAATCTTCCTTAATTTCCAGTTATTTGTGTTTGGCCAGAGTTTCTAAGGCCATCTATTCTGGATAAAATTCTTTGTGTGTACATGTATTCCTACATGTACACCATGCAATGCTTTTATAAAGGTGATAGCAGTCAAGAACAAATTAATATCAAGAAAAAAGGAAGTCTGTAAATAAAGGCTAGCTTCAAAGTAAGGAGGGGTTGTCCCAGTTACTTTGCCTTGGCAGTAGTTAATTGGCCACTTGAAATAAAGCTTCAGATATTTTGACATGGAAGAATTAATCATCTGTTTCCATAAGCCTTTCTCAGCCACCAATGTTTAAGGGTCCTTTGAAACCCACTGAAATATTTTGACAGTTTTGCTGAATTGTTAAGATTTTTCATGATTTGACCCTATCCTACATGTCTAACTTTATTTCCCACCATCTTCTTGTGGTTTCTCCCTGTGGAACCACTTCTATTTTCTCAAATTTGATATGTTCTAACTTACCTCATATTTTGTGCATGTTTTCCCTACCTCATTATTTCCTTTTTTAAGCTGTAGATAACTCCCAGTTAGAGTTTTCTCTGCTATGTTTCATAGCATTTTTTATAAACATCTTTTATATCTTAGTATGTTATAATTTTTATCATTTATTTATTATAATACAATCAGACATCAAGTATCATTAAAGAAGAATGCTTTTTAAAAATGAAGAAAATTTAGAGCTAGAGACAATTCATTTTATGTCAGTAATCTATTACTGTTAACAGTAACTGAATAATTTCAGTAATCATGAAGGGAAATCATAGAGTTAGAGCTTTCAATAAATTTTGTATAACTTATGAAACTTAAGTCCATTTGGCATTAGAAACCTCCATTTTGCTTTAGCTAGATTCAGTAGTTTCTTTCGGTCACTTCCATTATTTGTCTTTTTACCTGGCACAACAGATAGTGAAAATTACATTGGCATTTGCTTTAGCCTCCAAAATAGGGAGTTAAGAGATTATCACATTGTAGTGCAATTATTTGCTTGAATGTTTCTATTCAAACTAGATGGGGAACTCTGAAAACAAGGGCGGGGTTCTTATTTATGTTCATATCTCTTAGTTCCCAATATTTTAGAAGCTTAATTAAGTTACAGTTGAATGAATGATTACTTGTTCACAAAATAAATAACAGATATCAATTCCAGCTGTTCAAACCAAAGGAAATGGAAATATAAAAGATAGTGATAGAAATAAAATATAAAATATAAATAATCATGACTTAATGTTAAGTGTTTGTAAGCCTCTATCACCGGTCTCTAAGAGTGTAGATCTGATGTTTGGTTTAGCAGATAACTGATAGGCAAAGTGAAAATAGAGTTCTTTTCAACAAGGAGTTAGGGCACTAAATTAAGAAGTTAAGTGAAAGTTCAAGTATTTGATAAGTACTTGCTGAGGGCCTATTATGTGTAAGATGTAGTACTGACTCCTAAATTAAAGCAATGAAAAAGATACATGTGGTTCCCAACCAGATGGATGGAGGTTATCACCTAGGAAATACTAAAAAACAGAAGGTTTCAGATTCTTATAGAATCTTCTCTTTGTTTCTAGTGTTCTGATGGAACATAATTATGTACCTTGGGTCTCTGAGTATATGGACCACATCTTCCTTATCCATTCGTCCGTGGAAGGGCATCTTGGTTCTTTCCACAGTTTGGCAACCGCGTCATTGGGCCCTTTTAATCTGGGAAACATATGCTTCAGTTCTGGGAAATTTTCTTATTTTGTTAATGATTTTCTCCTATTTTCTCTATTCTTGCTTTCTGGAACTTTCGTCATTCAGATAGTGGATCATAATCACTGGTTCTCTTAATTTTTAGGGTTTTTTTCTCCTTTTTTCCATTTCTTTCTTCTGTACTTTCTATTGTACTTATTTCTCCAACTATAATCCCTTTTCGAGCTTTTAGCTTTTGTTGTTTCTCCTTTTTTACCTTTTCCTCTGTCTTCCTCCTTTCCTTCCTCTTTGTTTTCCTCCTTACCTTTGATCCCTTCTCCTTTTCTTTTAAAATCCAAATGCTTTTTTTCTGAGTGTTCTTCTATCACAACAACATTTTCTTGTTTCATGAACTACAGTATCTTTTCTCTAAGAACAATATTGATAGGCATTTAAGTTTTCCTTTTTCCTGCAAGTTTTTTTTCGTTTTTGTTTTGGTCCCTAACTTGCGTGGTAGAAGCTTTCTTCAGCGTCTGATAGTCCTCAGTTGTATATATGTGACTGAAAGTAAAGTTAATTAGAACTTCTGAGAGCATAGTTGGGACTTGTCTCTTTGACCTTTACATAGGATGATGTTGGTGAGCCATTTGCTAAGGAATTTCTGAAGTCAGTTGTCTATAGATCTTTTTTTTTTTTTTTTGAGAGATTTTATTTATTTATTTGACAGAGAGATAAAGAGATCACAAGTAGGCAGAGAGGCAGGCAGAGAGAGCAGGGGAAGCAGGGTCCCTGCTGAGCAGAGAGCCCGACATGGGGCTTGATCCCAGGACCCTGAGATCATGATCTGAGCAGAAGGCAGAGGCTTTAACCCACTGAGCCACCTATGCACCCCTCTATTATAATAGATCCATATAATATCTATTAGAGATGTATTGGGTTGGTTAGATTTCATGTGTCAAGAAATGTGAAGAATCTCAGATTTTATTCTATATGTTGTTGAAAATAATTCTTCATGCTTTCTCATGTTTCTGTACATCTTGTAAGCAGAGACACTAAAGGACTTCTGTTCCAGACTAACTTTTTAAGGATGTTTGTATTAGTGAAGAGCTTTGGAAGATATAGATAGTGTCTCTGGATCAGAAGCTAGATTTGGTTACTGTACAGTATAATAAACACAATGTCTCTCTCTAGTTAAAAAATTAGACGGGTTTTCATACAGCCCCTTATAAAAGATTAAGGTTTCCTAAGCTTAGAGGTCCTCAGCTGTGACCTAAAACCCACTGTATGTGTAGCAGCCACCTGGGCTTGCCTCTTTATCACCCCCAGAACTTGGGTGAATAAGGACAAGGGGAACTAACTGATGTGATTGATCATGCAGTTCATGCTGCTTGCTGTGCTATAAGTAACAAAGTCCCTTGTCTCTGACCCAGGAGTCTCCTGTCTTCTCCCAGCACCCATGAAACTGTGGCAGGCTAGCTTATTAGCTTATAAGTAGGATAAAATCTTATATTCCTTACACTTCTTGAAATGCCAGAGAAGATGTTTTCTATTTCCTTCCTGGAGAGTAAAAATCTAACTGCCAGCCTCTGGAAACCCAGTAGAGAAGGAGTGTGTATCTCCGCATTCAGCAGTCAGTATGCCTGTGTTCATATACTCATGCTCTCAGTTTTGCCACATGACTTTCAGTTCAGAGGGCCTTTGTTTTATCTTCTTCATGGAATAAACCTTTAGGCTTCTATGAGGGTGAACAAGGGGCAGGAACCTAATGGCATATAGTTGATGAGAGGACATACAAATCTGTTCTGTTCTTTGCTGAGAGGTCACCTTCTCAACTAAGCATTGCCTGACTTTCTTTTTAAAACTGCTACCCTTCTTACCCTCTTTTCTCTTTACTTCATAGAACTTATTACCTTGAAACATATCATTTACTTATTGTTTTTATTCTTTATCCGCCCTCCCATTAGAGTGTAAACTCCATTAGGTCAGAGATTTTTATTTCTTTATTTTGCTGTATGCCCCCAATACCTAGAAAATGACTGTTATGGGACATACTAGATATTCAGTCAATAAATATTGCTGGATATTGTTGATTGGATGAGTAAATGAATAATTAGGAGGAACTTGCATATTTTTTGCCCATTGCTCCTGATTTGAGAATAAAGTGTCATTGGCTCATCTTTTTAAAAGGTTTAAGTGTTGGTATTAATTGAAGATATAGGTAATTTTCTCAAAAGGTTAATTACTGTCATTCCAAAGCAATTTAGAATAATGTATTTTGTACACAGTTTCTTATTCCTTAGTTAGAGTCCCTTTTAGGGGATTTCTAATGACAGTGTTCCTTTTTTCTGTTGGAGTATATCTAGCCCTCTCACTCAATAAATATTGGATATAGTTTATTGGTAGAGCCAGTGAAGTTGACTAAAAAATAATTTAAAAGGGTGGGCTGTGAGATAAGAACAAAAAATGTGTGATGTCCAGGTAGCCAAATGAAGAAGTATTTCAAGAGTGAGAGTATGTGTAACTATTTCTGATGCTGATTCTAAGTCAAGTAAGATGAGGTCTGAGAACCGACTGTTGTATTTAGCAAAGTAGAAGACAATAGTAGTGTTACTAAGAGCAGTTAAGTGGGCCAAAATCTGTTTAACATGTGAATTATTGTTGTGTAAGAATTTACCCCCAAACTTAATTTAAAACAAACATTATGTCATAGTTTCTGTGGGTCTGGATCCAGAAGTTGTTTAGCTACTTTCCTCTGGATCAAGAGGTCTGTTCGTTCTCCAGTATTCACACAGATTAACCATGGGACTTTGTTGGAGGAATTGTACAGGGATGTGATAGCAGGAAGTGAGACTTAACTGGGAGCCATCTGGGAGACGGGCTGTCACAAAAAGGGGCTAAAGGCAGAATGAGGGGATGAATTGGGAGATGTTGAATACCAAAGAATCTTTTGAGGAGTTTTGCCAGAAAAGGGAACAGAGAAATAGGGAATTTGTCCAGGTGTATCTGTAGGTAGATGTAGTAATGGAGCTTAAAGAATTTCCCTGATTATTTTCTCATGAAATAAGAACCAGGGTTCTCAGTTGAGACAGGAGGACAGAAAATAATTTACAAAATAGTCATCTAGAATTGTGGAGAGAAAATGGGTTTGGAAAATATAGTATGATTGCTAAGCAGGATTGAAGGTCTATTCGAGATTATGATCGTGAATTAAAGTATAGTCAGAAGAGTTGTGTATTTTTCCCCAGCTACATTCAGCGTGTAGGTACAAGTATGTATGTGGATACAAGGGCAGGAAGTTAGATTTTTAAAGGTTGAGATTTATCTGGTCAGCTATGAGTGATAATGATGAAGTATGAAATTTAAGATGAGTAAGGAGGAAAGGGAGATCTTGAGAGAAAGTATAGGGATAAAAAAAAAAGTGTAGGATTCATGGAACCTACTAAATGGGGTCAAAAGATTGTTGAACTTGTGGTATTAGAAAGAATAAGCTGGAGAGAGGATGCTGATTGGACTTTAAAGAGGGATTGCAGTCATTGGTAATGTAAAAATCTAGGGAATGACCATAGGAATGAGGAGCCAAGGAGGGCTAGAAGGCAAGAACACTTACGTAGAGGAGAAAGAGAACCCAGGAAGGTGATGGCTAAAGTAGTTTTGGACCTTAAATTAGGAAATAAAGCCTTCAAGAAATGAAGGCTTTCAAAAGGGTTTTTAGTGACTGCAAACATGAATGAGACGGTGAATGATACTGTCCAAGAGGTGCAAAGCTGGTGGTAGGGGTAGTTTTAGAAAGGAAAGGCCAAGAATGTCTGAAAGCATTAGTAAGGAACAAAGAAGCTCCAGGTTCAGTAGTAGTAGGAGTGTAGAAGCCCCCACCTGAGAGGGCTATGCTGGAGTGGTAGCCTTAGGAAATCAGTAGCAAAAACTTTTGCTTTTTGAGGCAGCAGATTCTAATGTCACATTACATGGGTGCTGTAAAAAATAAATAAATAAATACTTTCCATTGAGCAAAATTTCTTCCCCTTCTCAGCTCTTCTCTGAAATATTACAGAAGTTTGATCTACTTCAGATTGGTTTTCTTTCTACTTGGTTTTCCTTTGAGATATTTGAAAACTGTCTCAGACTTAGCAAAAATTTTATGTGTGGTACCAATAACTTTTTTTTCCTGAACCATTTCAGAGTAATTTGCCAACATGGCATCCCATTCTGTGCTCCCTACTCTGCAGAGATGCCCACCTTATTTAAATGTTTAAATTCCTCCTTGTTGTAATGACCTGATACCAACAACCTGGAAGGAGGTAAACCAATCTTTATAAGTAAAGGGCACAGTCTTCCACAAGACTGAACTCACTTCAGACATAAGGTCACACTTCAGGGGTCCACAAGCTACCCACATTTGTGATTATATGGCTACAAATTCAGGGTTCTTATTACCTTTTCAGGTTTGATAAGTCACTAGAACAACACACAGAACTCAGGAAAGCACTCAACTTAATTATGGTTTTATCCTAGCAAAGGGATACATAACAGAGCCAGCCAAAAGAAAAGAAGCATAGGCAAAGTGCAAAGTCTGGGACAGTCCCATAGTTGTGACGCTTCTGTTGTTCTCTCCCCAAGGAGTCAGGATGTATTACCCTCCCAGAAAGTTTGCGTGTGACAATATGTGAAATATTGCCAATCAGGGAAGCTTACCTGATTGAATCATTGCTCAATCTCCAGGCCCCTTTCCCCTCACTGAAGTTTGGGTTCACGTGATGTGTCTCAAGCCCCACCTTTCTAGTCACATAGTTGGTCTTTTGTAGCCAGCCGCTATCCTGAGTCATCTCTTTACCATAAACTCTCTGGGCCCAACATGAGTAAACTCCACGACCACCACCACCAGCACCAACCCCTGAGCCTCAGGTGTTCTTCCATGTGGTTGCCTGTCCTAGGAAATTCTAAGGATTTAGAGGCCACTTCCAAGGAATTGGGACAAAAGCCAAACAAATTCTTTATTCCAAGGGATTAGAGGTTACCACTCAGCAACCAGGACAGTGGCCAATCAAATGCTTTATTATGCATCTTTAGAAAACTAAATTGCTTCCTTCTGGGAGTACAGATCAATTATTCCTCATAGAATATCTACCTTGAGGGGCACCTGGGTGACTCAGTTGGTTAAGCATCTGCCTTCAGCTCAGGTCATGATCTCAGGGTCCTAGGATTGGTCAGGGAGTCTGCTTCTCCTTCTGCTTCTGCCCACTCCACCCCCCCATCCCCGGATTGTGCGCGCTCTCTCGCGCTCTCTCTCTCAAATAGATAAGTAAAATCTTTAAAAAAAAAAAAAAAAAAAAAAAAACTACCTTGAGATTTCCTGATGTACCTTTTCAGATTAAAATAAATTATACAACAGTTTTATAGTGGTTATCATGTACTTCTTTTTTATATAGAAATCGTTAAACTTTCAGAAATGTTCTAATACTGCTATAGAAAATGATAAGAGCACTGGAGTAATATAATCAAACTTAAGGTATTTAAAAGTATTAATTTACTTCTATTATATTTTTCGTTTTCACCTGTCAGTTACATATCTTATTTGTTTTAGGTATGACTTTAGCCTTTCCAGCTTCAGTTCATGATTCTCTGATTTGCAGTAAAACATTTCAAATTCTGTATAAAAATGAGGAGGTTGTTTTAAATGATGTCATGATCTTCAAAGTTAAAATGTTGTTGGATGAAAAAAAGGTAAACATCTCTTCATATATATTTAGATAAGTATTTTTTGTAGAGCCTCCAGGCATATTTCTAACTTTAAGTATTCAGAAAACCTTATACTGTAATTTCTCTTCAGATTGAAGAAACCCTTGAAGAAATGAATTTTTTGTTATCCTTGGATCTACACTTCACAGATGGAGATTATTCGTAAGTAGGCTATTCAAACAATTAAAAATCTTTAGTTTCGGGGCGCCTGGGTGGCTCAGTGGGTTAAAGCCTCTGTCTTCGGCTCGGGGTCCTGGGATCGAGCCCCACATCGGGCTCCCTGCTCAGCAGGGAGCCTGCTTCCTCCTCTCTCTCTGCCTGGCTCTCTACCTGGTTGTGATCTCTGTCAAATAAATAAATAAAATCTTTAAAAAAAAATCTTTAGTTTCTCATAACTGCTACATATTCTCCATTTTCTTGTTAGAATTTAGCCTCTCCTGGGCGCCTGGGTGGCTCAGTGGGTTAAGCTGCTGCCTTCGGCTCAGGTCATGATCTCAGGGTCCTGGGATCGAGTCCCGCATCGGGCTCTCTGCTCAGCAGGGAGCCTGCTTCCCTCTCTCTCTCTGCCTGCTTGTGATCTCTGTCAAATAAATAAATAAAATCTTAAAAAAAAAATTTTAGCCTCTCCCTTTCTTGTTTATTTGAACTACTTTTGTCTAATCATGGGGTCTCATGAGAGTAGTTAGGGCTACTCTTTTGTACCCATGTCAATTCCATGAGCCCCAGGTAGCACGTCAGACAAGTTGAAGAAATAAATAATTTCCTAGACTCTAGAAGCTCCACTGTTGGTATAATACCACATGAGACATTTAAATATAACGGAACTCTCTTTCACTGTATCACTGACCATCTTTCTTATGGCATAAGTGATGCCATCTTTAGGCAGGACTCTTAATATTTAGAGAGTTTTCAAGACTGATGACCTTATACCTTGCAGTTGTTTGTAGTTTGTTAATTCCTAGAGCCCTTGAGGAAATTTTAGGACTGGCTACTCTGAACTTGCTCACACATCTGAACATGCAGTCATATATTTTAGGGACACACTGTGCTTGTGTTCATTTAAAATAAGAATCAGAGGGCGCCTGGGTGGCTCAGTGGGTTGGGCCGCTGCCTTCGGCTCAGGTCATGATCTCAGGGTCCTGGGATCGAGTCCCACATCGGGCTCTCTGTTCAGCAGGGAGCCTGCTTCCCTCTCTCTCTCTCTCTCTGTCTGCCTCTCTGTCTACTGTGATCTCTCTCTGTCAAATAAATAAAATCTTAAAAAAAAAATAAGAATCAGAGATTTGTTTAACAATTTTATTTTTGTAGGTTTTTTTTTTCTCATTTTAAACGTACTTACAGAAGTACTTCTTGAAAATTATACATAAATTTAGATAACACTTGTAGGGTAAATGACTAAGCAGTTACCTTTTGAAAGGTCTACTTGAGATATCCTCCTTACTGTCATGGAGGAATAAGAATTTTTTAATGTGGTAGCATTGCTCCTCTGTAAAACTTGTTGATTACAAAGAATTCCTTAAGGGATTAAATTTCAAACCAAATCAAAATTTTGTAAATGAAGAAAGCTGAAATGAGTAAGTAGTTTGTTAACTATGGGTACTTATATATATATGGGTTAAAATACATATACACATGCACACAAACATACTTTGGAAATCATTCTCATAACAATTGTTTTAATTTTTTATATGTATAAATCTAATAACTGACTAAATATCTGTAATCAAATATCTACCAGTTGCTTGCTTACTTTCAATCAGCACTTAAAAATAAAATTTTATACAATGAAAAATAATTTTAACTATCTTTTTGGAATTTATTATTATAGGATTTGACCTATGTTATACTATAGCCTTAGAATGAACAGTATTCCCTATGGAATAAAATTTAGTGAAAGACAGAAGTAATTCCTAATCAAAAAAGATGCATTTTATAGGGGCATTAGTGAAAAAACAGTCCATATCATGGACTGGTAGAAAACTAAAGGTAAAATCTGATTATTTTCTTATTACTAGATTTCACATTTTTGTCTAATGCAAATGTAATGCTTTAAAAATTATTCTCATTTTAAGTTTTAAAAAACTAAATAAGTAACTAAGTGTTTTGATAATTTACTCTACAAAATATTAGCCTTTACTAAATACGCCATACTTACATGCAGATTGTGTTGCTTTCTCTAGGGCAGATGATCTGAACACCTTGCAACTAATAAGTAGCCGAACATTGAAGCTGCACTTTAGCCTCCATAGAGGCCTTCATCATCATGTTAATGTTATGTTTGATTACTTCCACCTTTCTGTGGTGTCCGTCACAGTCCATGCATCATTGGTTGCACTGCACCAGCCACTAATAAGGTAAATTTAACCAATACTCTGGTCCTTATTAATGTAATATCTTTTATTTTATAGTGTAAACGTATACTTTGATAAAGATAATTGAAGTAATAAGGAATTTCTATATTTATAATTGTTAAATAAATGCTTCCATTTTATAGTAGAGTAATAAAATAACATTTTAGAGCATGGGAACATTAGATTGGTAACTCTTTTAATACAGAAATATAGAACAATCTTTGTCAAATAAACTGACCAAGAAAAATAGTGCAGTGTGGAAATACACATACAGCATTGTTTACCTGTGTTTTTAAGCAATGCTGTACAGTGTTCATACTCTGAAAAAATATATTCATTTTTTCTGTTTCTTTGTCTCATCTGGATCACATAAAATTTTCTTAAATCTGTGCTATACAATAATTCTTGTTTTCTAAGTCATTAATCAATTTTGTGACTCTTTACTAATAAAGTTTTTAAAGTATAACCTGTACCATTTGAGCTTAAAGGAACCTAATATTCTAGATTATAATAAATACATTCAGATAGTTATTTTTCTGCTCACTTCCATAGAGAAATGGATTGTTTCTCATTGTATAAGAATACATTTCAAGATCTTCAGTTTTTTACAACACACAAAAGAATGACCTTTTGTGGTATGGGCAACAGATGGACACTTTCAAAATCAGTAACTTATATGAAAAGACTCCAAATTAATTTGATTTCTGAACTGTCTACAGTTTTTGTCAATTCGGATTCCAACAACTGATACTTCAGGGTTATAATGTTAAACTGATTGATCAGAAAAACTAAGTAGGTAATTCTGTATAATTACCCTGAGAATATATAGAAGACCAATACAAATTAACATAATGTCCACAAGTAACAGCTTCCCATGGCGCGTATCCTTACATTCTTTTACCTCTTCCGTTGTGTTGTCCGTGGTTGCCTTGAAAGCACAGGGCCAGGAGGAAGTCTTTCCCTTTCCCCTAATGACTTGCTTTGCTTTCCTTACTCTATAGTTAGATCTGTAACTGGTTCTTGTGCTCTCTTTGTCTTACCTCTTAAACCTTGGAGAGCTTGTTCTCTCAATTGCTATAACTTTTGTACAGGACAGTGTTCCTGTTACATAATTTTATTATAAACTTTTAAAAATTTTAGATGTTGGTTGAATAAATTAATATGTAATAACATGATAAATGAAACTTCTTTAATAAGAAAGTGACTTTTTGAAATTAAACTTTCAAATAAGTAGTATACAATATTACTTTTTTTTAAATTACATGTTAGGTTTTTAATGCTAAAAGTTTATTGATAAAATACATTTCTTTAGTTTTCTGAATCTCCTGTTGTAGTTTCAGTAAGAATCCTAACTGAAATATTTGAACCGTTCCTTTTTCTTTATAACTGTTCGTTTTCTTTCTGTATAATGCTTAGTTTCTCTTCTGAGAAATGTACAAACAATTCATAGAGGTTAGCTCAGTTATTCATGTTGCTTTCTAAGGCCCGGACTAGAGTTAGTGATATTTACATCACTAATCCTAGTGAGTTAAATGTGTGCTTCCTCTTGCAATGCAGCAGTTTTTGCCACAGGCTAGTAGGAGAAAGAGGCAGCTCATCTCCTAGAGACCGTCTACTGGAAGAAGACATTTTTGGCTCAGAATTAGAAGCCAAGAGGATTAACTGTTGGCTCTGGTTAGTGACTGGGAAAGACACTGAGGTGCTGCAGCAGCTGAGGTTGCTGTGCCTTACCTAGCTGCCATGGGCCTTCGTATCCCCTCTCTTTCTGCTAGAACCTCGCCATGAAAGAGGCAGCATCTCTCCCTGCCTTTTTCCTTGCCTGTAAATGAGAGGTTGGAGAAGGGGAAGCAAGGAAAGGGTAAAGAAGAGCTTTATGCTGGTGCATGCTGGTAGAGGGGTCATGTTAAGGGTAACATTCCTCACTATGCTTTGACAAAGTTTTTCCTGAAGTTTCATTATAGATGGACTTTTTCCCCCTCTAAACAAAATGAAACAATATTTTACAGTCTCATCTTTTTAAATGTTATTTTTATTAAAACAATTTCTATGATTAACCCAACTACAGACCTTAAATCAATTATTTATAATAAGTGGAACCCCACAGAAGATTTCTTTCTTTGTTTTTTTACATAACCTATTTTTATATTTGAGCTTTTTAAAGTATAACTTTTATGACTCAATTCTGAAAAACACATTGTAGTAAGTGTAATTTACCGTTGACTTGCACCTCCCTTCTTTGCTGGGATATGGATATTTAATATTTGCAAAGCAAATTGATTTTGCAAATGAAGACTGCTTTCTGCTTATGGCAAAGTTGATTCACTTTTCTGTCTTTTCCCTTTTGCCGAACTGCCAAATTGTCCACATGCTTTGGCCTACTTACAATTAGCCAATACCTTATCTCAAAATTGTGTATGATTTTAAACATTCAAGCAGAATATGCTTATTGTATAAAACTTATAATATATTAAATGTAATGTTAATACTAACAGCAGTAGTTCATATAATATGGATTGAGACACTACCTTGAACTACTTAAAGATTGTCTTAATGGCATTCATAGACTTGTAGTAAAGGGAAAGGAAATATCTTCTTTTTGAGAAAGAGAGAACAAGTAGATTTAGTAATTTTTCTTTTACTACATTTATGTAGGAAGCTCTTTATTTCTGTAAGTAGAATCCATATATGATTTTTAGGTTTTTAAACTTGGTACCAGTTCTGACAGTCCAGTATTTCCAAATTAAAGCTTGATCCTCATTTGTCGTTTAGCTACTCTGGATCCCACAGTTTTATCTTTAGAATTCTTTAAGACTTCCTGAAGCCTGATTATGGAGAAGTTATCTTGGGCATCTAGTCTTAGTTTTTTATATATTCGTTGTCTTTTCATAATTATTCCAGTTATTTAAAGGAAAAATTTAAGAATACTCTAGAAATTATAACCTTGCAAAACCCTGCTCTTTATTCTTACAAGATTTTCTTTTGTAAACATTTAACATTTAAATAGACTATTATGGCAGTAATAATGTGTAATACTTATTCCTCCAGCTTTCCTCGCCCTGTGAAGACTACTTGGTTAAATAGAAATGCACCAGCACAAAACAAAGATTCTGTGATTCCTACTCTTGAAAGTGTGGTCTTTGGTATTAACTACACAAAACAGTTATCACCAGATGTAAGAACTAATACATTTATACTCCCTTTTTTTCCTCTTATTTTAAGTGAAGTGTTTTTTAATTGTTTCATCTGTGAATGTTATGTTTATTTATTAATCGTTTGAGCTCAACAACTTACAGATCAAGTTATATATAATCTTAACAAATTATCTTAACAAATTATTTATTGCAAAAATTAACCTGATAAAGATTTACCAGATTTAATGAGTAGAGATCTTTGACAGCTAGTGCCTTTTTAAACTTGTTACTTTCACTTCTTGCTCCCTTAACAGAACTGGTAAATCACTCAAAGGAGCTCGTAAAGATCAGCTGCCAGAATTGAGACCCAACTTGCAGTATTACAAGTACAATTGCTATTCCCTTGGAAGGAAAGGGGCTTATACTGTAAAAGCAGAGTATCTGTCCCTCAGTGCAAATGGAATTTGAATCTCAAATTTTTAAAAACCATAATTTAATCTGCTTGCTTTAAAAACCCACTGTAATTGAAATTATTAGAGTCACATTTTATGTTTTTAAATAGCTTGTATGAATAAGAGCAACTCCCTACAATATTGCTGATTTTTTTGTGTGTTTTAGAATAACTAACTAATAAACGCTTAGGATTTTTTCCTTTAATTTTCTAAGTTTCAGATGTAATGTATTTAGATTTTTGTTAACTAACACTCTATATCCCAAATCTGTTCTTTGTTTAGGGTTGCAGTTTCATCATTGCAGACTCCTTCCTACATCATGCCTATCATTTTCATTATACACTTTGTGCCACTTTGCTGCTAGCCTTCAAAGGATTGCACAGCTACTTCATTACGGTAACAGAAGAGATTCCCTCTTGTCAGAAACTAGAACTGGGTATGTTAAAAGTAGCCAGACCTAACATATAGTTCAATTCTTCTCTCTCATTCTCATTTTGCTAGTTAGCTGCTTTGCCATAGTTTTTCTATACTAAAACTATAATGTTTGTATGCTTCAGTTCTACTTCTCTCTCAATTCCATCTTTTTTGACTCTTGATAATTACTTTCTGCAATTTAAAAATGTTTTTTTTATGATATTGAGAAATAACTTCTTGGTGTTAAGTTTGAAGTGAGTCTTTTGATAGCTTTTAAAAAATATATGTCAGTATTCTACTATTAAAATCAGAAAACATACTAGAAAGCAAACGTAATTACCTACAGAATTTTGGGAAAATAAACTAAATCTGTGCTTCTAAATAATTAACAGTCTAAGCAGATTTTAGGTACTTGAAACATTTTTATATACATTTGGCTTTAAGTGATCTCAGATCTTAGTTCTTTTATTTCACAACAGAGACTAGTAACATTACTCAATTTTAACATTTTGAAATTTATTTAGATCTCTAAAAAAAATCAGCCTTGGTTTAGTCCAACAGTAATATCTGCATATATGTTATAGTATGTAATAAAAAATCATATTACCTTGATTTTGTATATACCATTTGTAGATTGCAACACATATTGTGCAAAAGATAAATTTTGGGGCTTAGCAAAAATAAGTTTTTATTCAGACCTTTTATGATAGTTTAAAAAGCTTTTCTTTTCAAACATCAGGTAGTAGCTTATAATAAGCAACATTTTAATTATCTCTTCAGAATAATTTAATTTTATCAATATATACTTGAATAAATCAAGAATTACTTTTAAATTTTACTTGAATTAATCTGTGTTCTTTGTTTATTTCTTTGTTTTTCAAGGATCTCAGTTTCTTAACAATATTGATGCACTCTTAAAAATAGTCACTGTTACTGAAAATAATTCTTGGGCTTGAAAGTAATTAGCCTATTTTTATAATTGCCTATTTAGGGATACAAAAGAATTGTAAGAACATGTAATGATTTGTAGCTCACTTAAATTCAGCTGTGAGAAAATGCTGGATATTGTGCCACTGCCTATCAACAGCTACTCCAATGGATTTGATTAACAGATATCATTCAGTTGACTATTTGGAATACTTAATTCAAGTATCCCAATGTTTATACAGAGGTACAAGCAATAGAAAAATTTATTTTTTTTTACTCATATATTCTTACCCAAGACTAAAATGGTGGAATCCTTTTGATTACTGTTCTCTGAAATACTCTTCTTCCTTGCTATTTTGTATACTTAGAATTCTTCTATTTCCCTTAGGAAAATCTATTTCCCTTGGGAAAAACCCTTAGAAAATGAAAGAAGTGTTTGTAGAATAGAACTAATTTGGGCTATCATTATCCTCAACTAATGGAAAAATTATGCTCCATATATTTTTTAATTTGTTTTTTGGGAACTCCAGCACATCTTCTTAGAATCACATTTATGAATTTTGGTTAATGACCAAACTACCAAGCTATTAAACCACAATATTAATGAAGGACAGTATTATACTTGTATTATACAAGTATATACTTGTATATACAAGTATTATACTTGAAAAATGGAATTATAAAAAAAGTGGTGTGGAACTCAGAAGCCAATGTATGATGGTATTTCTACAAGAGAATTTGTTAATTGTTTAGATTTTGAATGATGTAGTAGAATTCATAGAGGCATTATCTTGTAATTTAGAATGCATGTTTGAGCCATTTCTGTCACTAGTTTTGGGACTGTATATACTAAGTGGATTTCATTTGAAAGATAGGGTGGTCAAAGGGAACCAGATGTGCGTGGCTAGGAGGAAAGATAAGGGCATCCAAAAGACAAAGGGTGTAAAGTAGCTCTGGGAGTGAGACTTCTTAATGGTGTGAGTTCCTTGGGATTTTTATGGGCACCTACTTTGTCAGGTCCTGAGCTAGATGCTGAGGAAAAAATAGGGTCTCTCTCTAAAGAGCTTTGACTTCTCTTCCTTTAATAAGTGATCAGTCCAGCATGGGGATGAAAGGAGAAACTCACCCAGAGAGATGGGACTTCCTGAGTTTTTAATATAGAGAGTCATATATGAGGTGGACCCATAAATGCCTGTATAAGGAAGACATCTATTTGCATGTAATATTCAAATAGACTTAACATGTAATACTTGAGAATAAAAAACACATGAATCACATTTTAACTGAGAAAAAAGTATTTTTCTTTAAAAAGATGTTTGCTGGTAAAATATATAATTAGTAATTAAAATGAGCATCTCTTCAAAGCACAGATTTATTTCAAATACACAGTATAGGCACAATTACTAGTTTATTAATCTAAGTCAGCATGATAATTCACTTACCAGGTTTTAAATTTTCTCACGGTAAGGATAGATTTTATGTTATATGAATTCGTTTGACCTTACACATGTAATATAATATAGAAAATATCATAATTAAAAGCCTTTCCTTATATTTAATTTCAGGATTTAGTTACTAAATGAATATAAACTTTATTCCAGATTACTTGATAAAATATCAGAAACCAAATTCTAAAGCAAACCTAGACTCTAGTCTTAAATAAGCAAATAATAGTCATAAATAAAATTATTAGTATCTCACACATCCTACGTACTCAAAATATATTTTTTTAATAAATGAATTAATGAAATGGCACAATACAGTTCTTATTGTTACTTGAAAAGTATATAGACATCAAAACAAAGATGATTACAGTTTCCTAGGGATTTTTAAAATCAAGACTCATCTTCAGTAAATATTTATTGGTAGCATTTTATGTTATTATTAAAATTTTCATATTTATATTTTCTGTTTATTATAAATTTTAATTTATCTTGAATGTATCTTCTAGGGAACATCTAAAAATTCTTTTAACTATTTAAAACAATTACATATTCTGAATTATTAACATTATTTATTTTTATCCTAGCAAAATTAAATTCAAGTACTAGATAATACTTCCATAAAACACTGTTGACTAAATATCATTATATTCACCAGTTTTAATAAGTGGACATAAAGTAGTTTTGGTTTTCTTTCTCTCTTTTTTTTTTTTTTTTAAGAAAAATTTGTTTATTTTAGAGAGAGCAGGGGGCAGGGGCAATGGGAGAGGGATACAGAGTCTCAGGCAGGGTCCATGCCGAACATGGAGCCTGACTCAGGGCTCGATGTTACGACCCTGAGATCATGACCTGAGCCAAAACCAAGTGTCGGACAATTAACCAACTGCACTAGGCAGGTACCCCTAAAATAATTCTTGAGTAGAGGATGTTTATTGTATTTCTTTATACTATTTGATATTTTTCTTGAGTTTTCAATTAAGTATATACTTAAAAGTCTTAAACTGTATCATGCTTTAAAAAATGTATCTAAATTCTATTCCCTATTTTAAAATAACGCCTTGAATTCCCTTCTGCTTTTGCCATTTTCTTTTCTCCTAGTTGAATGATGTACATTTTTTTTTTATGACATGTGGTTAAATACTGTTTTGGTACAAGGAGCTCTTACTGGAAATGGAAGTCTGGAATCTAGGAAGTTCTGGAATCTAGGCTTTGGCAAATCATGTAATCTTTCTAGGCCCTAGTATCTACACTTGTAAAAGCAGGGGTTGATCTAGCTCATCTCTGAGATCCCTGCCAACTCTGAAATTCTGAGTTCAAGAAATTAAAACATAAAAATAATATTGGATTATGAAATGTTGAATGGTGCATACATTTAAATAGAAAAAAAGAACAAAGCGATATAAACTTGAATGTACATCATTTGCAATTCTAATAAGCTAATTAACTAACTGAAATACTCTGCTTTAGTGTTCTAACTGCACTCTCAGATCAATACTAAGTCAGCTAATAACAAGTTGGAAATTCTAGTAAACTTTGTTGTAAAGGGAATATTAGTAACTAGTGATGTGTGCAATCCTTATAACTAGCCAAGGCCAACATGCAGGTCCTTTACGAACGCCTTCTCAGAAGAAAACAGCCACGAATCCAGAAAGACACCTGTCTAGGTATGTTTAAAATAGGTTAAGTAAATAATCCATTTTTATTAGTATGAAACTTTGCTTTAAATTAGTGTCAAATTTCATAAATATGTATTTATTAATATAGAATGTTTCTATCACTATTAGTTTAGAACTTCTAGGGTCAGTTTATTTGTAGATAAGCTTTGGTTAATTTCTTAATTTATAATATTGCAGTTTGTAATTAAAACTCGAAGTGGTAAATACAAACCATGGCTTTTTTCCATATTCTTTTTACAGTTCCTACAAAGAGCACTTTTTGGAAACCATGTTTATTGCCAGAATTTGTTGATTTAATGATATTAAAGAAATAAAGAAACCACTTCAGTATCTAGTTTTGCTTTTTATGTCAATTTGGACTTATTTTTTTATTGTTCTAAACTTAACAAACAAAATAGTATCAAAAAAAGAAAAAATAGTATCAAATCACCACTATTCAGATATTTTCAGGGAAATATTCTAATCTCATTATTTTATTTATATATTTCCCTGTATTTTTTGTTTTTTAAGATTTTATTTATTTATTTGAGAGAGAGAGAGAGCATGAGAGTAGAGAGGTCAGCAGGAGAAGCAGACTCCCTGCCAAGCAAGGAGCCCAATGTGGGACTCGATCCCGGGACTCCAGGATCATGACCTGAGCCGAAGGCAGTTGCTCAACCAACTGAGCCACCCAGGCACCCTCCCTGTATATTTTAGACTTTTGTTCTTTTTTTTTTTTTTTTTTAAGATTTT
>PISX010019475.1:0-37992 GCA_004024625.1 Mellivora capensis | reverse complement strand
TATTTGAAGACCTCGCTTTGCAGAACACTGCAAAGGGTATCTTAAATTATTTAAAAGATTAAAATTAAACAAATAAAGGTCCATGCATTTGGCAACTCCTACACCTTAAAAAGCTAACTCACTGATTTCTGCCCTTCTGAATTGAAAGGGGGAGGAGGGGAGTGACAGACTGCTTGGTCTGTTGATGACCAAAAAGCCTCACTTAGACTTTTACATTTTGCCCAGCTCCTTTCATTTCAAAGGTGAATACGGTAACATTCAATACATTTAACATTCATCCCAGGAAACTGCCAGTCATAAAAACAGTATCATGCAACTTTCACAATAGAAAGGCCTCCATTTCGGTAGTTCAATATCAACATTGGTTGAATACCAACTCTGTATCAGATATTCTAATGTGCGCTTCTGTCTTCACTTTGTATTTGCCTTTTACAACAGCCCATCAGATACTGGCACATTTTAGAGCCAAGGAGGTTGAAGCCCACGCACAAGAAATCATTAAAAAAAATTGAGGAGGTCCAGAGTTTTGGAAGCACCATGTAAGTCCTGAAGTTGAAAGAGCCTTATTTTTGCCACTGCCCTCAAAACCGGGGTGAAGGCTGTAACTAATCCAGGGTCTTAGAGGAGCCCCCTGAAACAGCCTCTCTCCTGCGCCCAACCTACCTTTCGGAGCTGAGTGTCATGACCCAGCACGTGGAACAGCCAATTAAAGCAGAACCTCAGGGTGATATTCAACTACTGAACCAACAGCCTCAACAGTTACTCTTCTGTAACTGTTCTGAAACACTAGCTTGTCCAAGAGGATGGCTTCCATATGAACACCATGATCATTAGCTAGGCAAAACAATTTAACAAATAAAAATAAAATCAACGTTGAATATTCGCCAGGGAATACCATCAACATTTGAAGTCACCGAAGTGGAGAATGTTCCATGATGCCATCCGAAGAGAAGGTGGAGACAAACCCAGCAAACCCATATCCTAAATTGTTCCTCAGCTTCACATTCGCCATGGGCCTCATCAAAGGTCTTACCATCATGAGAATGGGTCTCTTGAAACTCAAATTCTATCTTCCTAAGACAAAAGATCAAAGGGCTTCCTGGCACAGTTGTCATTGGGAAACTCTTTCTTCCATTGGCAGGGTTTGCCTCAAAACACAACGCAGCAAGAGAAGCTACGTCTCAGTGGGTTTGGAATTGATGAAGGTGGACAACTGGGCTTCTATGGAGGTGTGACAGATGTCTCCCCTGTCATGGGGAATAACCTGCCTACCCAGGTAGGCAGGGCCCCATCAGGGCAGAGGATAAACTGTGGAAAGCATTTTTCTGAAGGAGGGAAAGAGCTAACTCACCCTGTTACTTCTCTTCCATTGAGAAAGCCTGGCAATTTGAGAACCTACGTCTAGATCCATTTGCTATGTGAAAAGGAAGCCTTTTGCAATAAAACAGGCATTCTGTCATCTTTTAACAAGACGTCCATTTTATTTTTAGAAATACATAAAAGATAAGTGAAGACAGGAAAACTTCTAACAGGTCCTCTTCTGTTCGGTGAGGCCAGAAAATGAGGCTTAAAATTATATCAGACACATCAGTCCCCTGTCGTTACAGATCTACAAGGTTGTTCTTAAGGTTTTTCAAATACAGCATCAAGCAGCCCTGTTGCGAGTAAGATTTCCTACGAGGCTTAGGGATAGGGAGAATCAGATTTTTTTTAATCCTCTGCTATTTAAGCAAGCATTTACCGTGATGGTTATATGCAACAGCTTGTTTTAATTCATTCATTCCATTTCAAAAGCCACAGGAATATATCAGAAATGGCCAAATCACGAATAAGTTATTTACTTTATTCTAAATGTAACTAGACCTAGGGAGACTTTGCTAATTACTGGTATCGCAGTGAAGCAGAAATATGTTCATGTCTCATTCAAGCTCTGGATTAGATACAACATTAGTTCCATGAAGCCAATCACTCTGGAGGTTTACTCATTTTGCCTTGATGCAGTAAACGTTGGCACATTAGGCCTCCTGGAATATCCTGAAGCTGGCCTAATAACACATCTGCTCTATTTATTTTTTAATGTAAATGGCACTCCGAAGTATGCTTTGAAAATTAATTTCAGCCAGAAAACAATAAACATTAATAAATACAGATTTTGTTTCTGCTAACAATTACTTCATGAAATTGTTAGATGTGGTGGAAAGCTCTAGTTTACAAATACAGTTTGCAGCAATTAAATCCCTTCCGAACCAAACTACTCCAAACTGGATGGATTTCCTCCTTGGATGTCCTGAGGGCTATCAATACAGCCTTGCATGACTTTTGTAACTTTGTGATATGCACATAAGGGGCAAAGGTACTCTGGAGGTCAAGCTCGCTGTTGCCCTGGAAGCAAAGGAAATCCCTTTCTAACAGTTGGATCATGACAAAAGAACAGTTGCACAATTATTTCATGCAAATACATTCTCAGTTGACAGGGGCAATGAAAACAACAAACACTTCGCTACTCTTAAGTTCTCAACATCTTTGGAGCACAGTGAAAAGGCAGGAGGGCGTTTCTCGGCAAGTCCCCAGTGTAAAAGGATCAAGCTTGGCCTGCAGTCTAAATCAGAGACCATCTCCTCGTAGTACAGGTGCAAGTGGACAGACTGCAGTGCCCGGCCGCTTCCATGAACCACGGGCCATCTGTTCACATCATGTGCTCAAATCACAATACTGGGGGCTTTACGGGTCCTCTTAGCGTGGCCTGCAAACAGTCACTCTGGGGAATGTTTGGTTCTGTCCAGTCCTTGAGGAGTGAGGAAATAATCCTGGTCCGTGCATCCAGAGCCCTCGTTTGTATCCAGCCATTGACCTTGGACCTCTCATCCATGGCTCTCTGGACGTGGCTTCCATGCTGGGAAATCGGGTACTAACGGTCACCTTAGTTCTCACAGAGGCACTCCCTGTACCTCTCCGAAGCTTTCACTCTATTAAGGATGACTTTAAAATTGAAACAGCCATCGATGCAGAAAATGCAGAAACACGGCAAAGGTTATACCCAAGGGATCAAAAGATAGTTCACCTTTAGTACAAAAACGAAGCCAAGTAACTTTAAGATAAAGGAATATGGGATTTTAAATAAAAGAATCTTAAACAAGAGAAAACTAGGGTTACTCCATGTAGTTCTACAGCTACAATGTCTGGTTTAGGAGCAAGTTGAAGGACCAGGGTGAGTGCGGGGGATCTCTCTGCGTCTCACTGGCACCCAGAGCAAGTAAGAGACACTTGGGGCGTATTTGGTGACTGGAAAGCGGCTACATTACATTTTTAAAGGCAAAGTGAAAAGCAAGTACATGCATGGACATGATGATATACATGCGTTTACAAAGTCTGAAAAGGTTCAGGGGACATCACCTGAGGAACTGCTGATTAAACCCTCCAGCCATGCCCTGGTCAGAGTTAAAGCCAGTCCGTGTGGATAGAATTCACATAACAGAGGCAAAAAGCAGCACTCAGGGATCCTCTTGAGAGAAGTGCAGGACCCGGAGACAAAGGAGACCCTGCTTTTCTGTTCCACTTGGATGGATACCTTTATAGGCACCTTATTCACATTTCAGATAAACAAACAGAAAATGGTGTAGTGTGTGTTCTGCTTGGATCCACCTTTTCCCGAGAAAAATGACATCTATTATGGGCTGGGGGGAGGGTGCCCTATAAAAACCGGAGTTAAATCTAGAAAGCCAGAAAAACCACACACTGCCTTCTCAAATTTCATTCATATCAGACACCTAAAGAATTTAGAGAGAGAGAGAAAAAAAAAAAAGATACGGTTCTCTCTTGAATTGTTGACAGGTCTTCAGCTGTCCTTCCTTGGGTATGGATCCAAGAGCTGGGTCAAGCCCAGGACCAGAATGCCCGATACGGTGTCAGTTCCCATTTCAGAAATTGGTTTGTTAATGACATCCTAATGTCGATCATCATATAGCAGGAACTATATTAGTATTTTTTTCTCCCAGGCACTGTTACACAGATGTCAGCTCTAATCCCTATAGAAGGCTGCTACAAGTCAATCTTCATGGAAATGTATTAGTGAAGCCTGTGAAGTTTCTAGAAATATAAGAGGTGTGAAAATTATAATTGGAAATAAAGAAACCTTTAAAAAAAAAAAACAAACCTAAGCTTCGCTTGAGGTACATAGAAATTATTCAGTTTTTATGACAATAACTGGCCCGCAAATCCTTCAAGACTATCTCAGCCTACTGAACCGAATAATACAGGGGTTAGGATTGTTCGCATTATCTAAATACCTCTGCTGTTTACTACAAATCAAGCCCAGCAAAGCTCTCTATTTTGGCTGAGAAGTAATGCCCAGTGCTAATATTTCACAATTACGAATTAAGTGAACAAAAAAAATCCGTTTCTAAAATGTTATTGATGTTTCTCTTTCAACATAACCTTTATGGTGGTGTTCAGAGAGCAGCAAGACAGATGTTCCCCAACCTGTGGGGTTGGGGCAAGCCTGCCTTTTAAAAGCTCAATTGTAAACCAATGAAAGGTGTGTAAACAGATGACAGGGGCAATTACAATGCGGAATTGATTAGACTCTCAATTACTAAAAGCACACTGCCTGCATTATTCTTTTTATGCTGCTCTTTGATGACAAAAAACATGAATAGCTCATCAGGACGACAATATGTTTGTATTTTCAATTTCTCGCCAGAAGGGAACATCTCCAACTGTAGTTGAGGCTCTAGAAAGAGAGTGAGCTGGCACGATGCTTTCAGGAAAGGGACTGACAATGATCCCACGCCCCGCAGTAGCAGTCACTTCTTAATTTTTCTAAATACCAGTGAAGGGTAAGGGAGGCCCAGAAACAAGGGGGCTGTATCGGTGTTAGAGGGGAGGAGTTGGGGAAGAGGCAGGAGGAAAGCAAGCTGGAGACATTATCCAAATTAAGTTAAGGAAGAGAAGGGTGAGCTAGAGCGGGGTCTGTATGAATCATCAATGATTCAGGGTCTGAAGAATCATCAATGATTCTTCGGCATCGAGGATAGATTAACCGTGTCTGCCTCAATACAAACACGTAATGCCTCTATCTTAGGACATTTTTCCCTATTCAATTCTTTGCTTGTTATGGTGCTCCTGAAGAATCTCCCCAATAGTAACAGTGGGGATTTTAGTAGTAAATATCCCATGTAGGGCTAAATTCATTTGAGGCATCACAGGACCCCCAGCCTGCCCTAGCATGGAACCAGAACTCTTGGGGTTCACTCCAAAATGATCCAGCTTCCCGGGCAAACCCCAGTATTTCCAACTGCACGGCTGTTCTCAGACTGTGTGCCTTGGCCTGGCTGGAATCCAGAGGCCCAACTTGGAAAGCAGCCCATCTTCGTGGTCACAAGGGAAGGGTATCATTCCTAAGGCTGACCACTCACCTTAAAAATATCTCTTCTCCCTGGATGCTTTATGTGGGTGGCTTTCTGTTTTTTGGTTTTTGTTTTGTTTTTAAGGGCAACAAAAACAGAGAGGCTGTGACCAATACCAGAGCTATTAAAACAGAAGGATTAATTCTAGACTTGGCCTCAAGGGCTGACAGATGTTTTTGAGAACAGAGTTGGGGGTGTGTTTAAGGACACGGAGAACTCAAGCTTGTCATGTGCAGATGTGGCAAAGCTGGAGTGAGTTCAGAGAAGTGACAGAGATGATTACAGGGACAAAAAATGGTTTCTGAGGGAAGGCTAAAGGGATTCTTTTTGCCTTTATCCCAAGAAATGAGAAAATAATGATTATTAACTTCAAAGTCTGTTTGCTCTTCATGTCTGCAACAAGCCCAATGAATGGAAATGGGCTTGAAATAAAAGCAGGAAAGACTTTGGTGAAGGAAAAAGAAGAATTTCTTGCCCTTCAGAGGGAAAGACACGGTAATCTGATCCCCAGAGAGGCCAAGGAGTCCACCCTGGTGTCTAGTTTTTAACAAGGGGATATATCACAAATTTAAGAAAAACTAAACACAACAACAACAACAAAAAAAAAACACTAAAGCCTTCAACTGCTTTTTTTTTTTTCTTGATGGTCTAAACTCTGAGGAATAAATACTGAAAACACATAAACATTTCATTTCCCCACCGCACTTGGGTTCTCTGAGACCGGACAGCCTGGTCTTACGAAAGTTCCATAAAGGAAATTCATGACTAAATCTCCATTCTCAGTCCACAATATTTTTCTTCATTTTTTTTTCCTTTGCCTTTTTCACCACTTTGCAGAACACATGTGGGGAAAAGGAAATGGAGGATTAGGGCTAGTCTGGGAGGCTTAGAGTAAAGAGAAATAGACATAGATCTGCAAGAAAGCATATGTCATTGATCTTGTCCACAAGCTAATTGAGAACATTCCCAGGCTTCGAGGGGCAATACTATTTCTAGACTTCCAGGATTTAAGAAGCGCTCAATAGTTCGACATAAGGCAGTGTGCCTGCTGGATACAGAGTTGAGGTCAGCAATAACTCAATCTGTTTTGTGAGCCCCCCAGTGCACAAAGACCTCAGGACATGTTTCCTCTCTTCAAAGGCCCCTCCACACTTCCCATGAAGGAAATAACAGAAATTAGAATGGAGAAAAAAGTGTGGGACTTCATGCTAAACAACGGAGCGCAGACGGACTCCTTCGTGGCCCGAATATTCCTTTAGCCACCGGTCCCTTCCAGGGGGGCCTGAGGAGTCTCCAGCTCTATGTAAAAAGAGCAAAAGCCTCCGTTGGTGACCTTCAAGCTGGCTCAAGACCCAGCTGAAAGCTGTCACCATATGGAGCTTCCATTTCCCTGTGAGAAAGCACGAGGGTACATTGTGTGGGGGCTATGAATGGAGGGGCTCAGATGTAAAACGTTATTCACATGCAAGAGATCACTGTTATTGTTTCCTGTAATTATTCTGCCTAATAACAAAAGGAAAATAACTGATTCTGACACCCAAGTTTTGCTGTAAATAGGCAGGATGTTGTCATGAATATGCAAAATATTATGATCATTGCCATACCGAACTAATTGCGTTTGAAACATGCTGGCCATAAAATAATTAATTAGCAGTGCAAAAAGGCATCATGATACTAGCTATAAATACTAAACATAACTAATTATTTCTGTCATAAAATGGCCCCTCCAAGTAATTTATCACCAAACCGGCCCCGGGCGGCACAGCCTCTACTTCTCCTGGGCACGGCATTCGAGGGCTGTATCACCGAAGGCTTTGTGTTTTGTGATACTGTCGGCCCAAGAGGATACCAATTTGAACATAAACTAAAATGAAACTAATCTAGGATTTTCAATGTTCTTTGAGCTGTCGGGTGATTGTTGTGGAAAATTCAGGCAGATCCTCTTTGTTGTTGACATCAAAAGTGGTAGGTCACTCTGGACCCACGGAGTACATTCTGAGCTCCAGCAAAAATTGATTTCCTTTTTTAAAAAGCAGCTGGCATCCCCCACGAATAGCCTGCTTTCGATTTTTCTTCTCCAGTGAAGCATTCAGTGACTGCAGCAGGCATAATAGGGCTGAAGTAAACAGTGTCAGGTTCTGTTAGATCAGAAGCTCTTTTAAACCAAGCAGACAAGCTATCATCGGCGCCCACAACCCCGCAAATCACGGTGGAGTCGGAAAATGAGTTTGTTTCCTGACCAGTGTGTTGATGACATTTTGAAGAATGGAAGGAGCCGCTTTGCTAATCACTCCGGCTGCCGCTTGCTCCATTATGATGCCATCTCGTTAATGAGCAAAAATAATGTGTGGGGATGAGGCAGTGAAACAATTAGAGCCTCCGAGGGCTGGACCCGGGACTCGGCCTGGGCGTGAGACACGCAAGACAATCTCGGGACGCGTCTCTTAGAATCATGCATCAGAATCCTTTGACCTCATTTTTTTTTTCTGCCTGTTTGAAAATAGGAAATTGGCCTACATCTTAACAAAGTACCTTGCCCTAGTTTTGCATCCTTGCGGTGAAGCCCTCATGTCCAATTGGAAGACTGGCAAGTCTGTTTGTGGCTTTTTTTGTTTCTTTGTTGTCTCCCCCAGTGACTGAGCGAAAAGGCTGTAAACAAGGATCTGGGTGATGAAAGTGGTAAAACACGTTCATCGCGGCCCCAGCAGCATGGGGCTTGCCAGGATTCAGCTGCAGAGCAAACGGCCTCAGGATGCCTGCGTTCATCTTGTTCTGAGAAATGTTTCTCTCCTAAGCACCTGGCCCTCTCGCCGGCATCACTGTATGGGTGAGGCTAGGGCCCAGCTAACCCACCGTCCTTGGCTGGGGGACAGGAGGTGAGCTAAGGGCCATCAGTGAGCCCCGAGAACTGGATGCAAGTGCCATTAACTTGTAGCCTAGGAAGCCTCCCCCCACCCCCCAAATCTCCCTCAAGTGCATTCCTCTGCCCACTGCTCTGGGGATAAGAGGCAGCCACTGGGAGGGGAGGGACTCCCGAGGCACCCCATGGGTAAGTGCCCAGGGACGAAGCAGGGAAAATAAATCCCTGCTCCTGGGGCTGGGGACCCCCTTTTCCTCATCCCTGCCAGAATAGAAAAGCCTCCTCGCCAGGAGGGTGCTTCTAAGCAACAGCACCTCTAAATAGAATGTAATTACGAAGGAAATTAACTTCACAGCTAAAGATTGTGTTGTCATGATAATTTAGAAGAGTGAGAAGGATGTTTTCTGAGCAATCCCTGATCTTTTTTTTTTTTTCTTCTCTCCTTTTGGTTATCACTTAATGGTATTCATTAAAACCGATAACAGAAATTGCTTCTCTTTACATTTCCTACTGGGTGTCGATTTAGTGGAGTTAGACTTTTCTTGAGACAATACATTAATGTCATGCCCAATTGACTTCTGTTGTAAAAGAAATAAATCTCCCATGTGCCTTCGTGGCTCGCATCTGGAAATGGTTAAAAATATGCACTCTGTCAGCCCATTGTATGAAAAACAACACAGGTTTCCTTGTCCCCAAATCTCTGGCCCGGTCACCACTCTGTCCTCTGCAGTTGAGTCCTTCTTTTGGCTCAGAGCCATGTTTACCTTTGGAGAGAATACCTGATTGGGAGACACTAGGGCTTCACCTGCTGTCATTAGCCCACTTGTCACTGTTCTTTCACTCAGGCTATCCCCGTGTCCCAGCAGAGGAACACAGCGGCTTCCCACAGAGGCCAAGGCCATTCTTCCCCTAGAAATATTCAGACTATAGCACTGGCTCCAAGAGACCAAAAGACCAGGACTCAGATTCTGATAGTCCCTAATAATGTTCAAACTAAAGACACAGGAGGCACCAATAAAATTAGAGCAAGGGCTGATGTCACTTAAAATTGCACTTCATCTTCAAGCAATTAATAGGGAAAAGAGATCTTTCTTCACTCTTAGGATACAAAGCATAATTTGTAGGTTTGTGAAGGAGAGCCACCGGACATGTGACATGCTTTGTACCATTTACCCAGGCTGGGAAGTGGTATTCAAAACAGAAGGGACATGAACTTGGAAGGAAAAAAACGTTAATAAGTGCTACCCTGGGTCTTGGTTACATCTTTATCAATGCAGCTCAACTATGACTGAATCACTGGGTTTCAGTCTTTTCTCCTCAAAGCTATAATCCAACAGAGGATCCTCGCCAAAAGGAAACTTCTAGATACATTGCAGGGAGTGTGTGTGAGCCTCTACTACATACAAACCCTTCCAAGCACTGGATACCCATATTATTTCAGTTAACCTTCATAACTCCTACAAGTGCTGCTTCTAGAATTCCTCTTATAATCTCTACTTTATAGATGAGTAAATTAAAGCTTAAAGAGGTCAAAGTCACCCAGCTAGTCTCGTGGAACCAACACATACTTCAGGATGCCCTGACTGACCACTTCAATCTGCCTTCCAGATGATCTGACCACTCAGTGGTCCCGCATTCATTTTGAAAAAGACACTATCACTACTTTTCTACTAAATAATTTCAAGAGACAACCGGAGAACCATCTACACTTCAGAGTTGTGAAAAATATGACACAAAACGTTATTTTATCCTAAGAGCAAAGGAAAGTGGGGAGGGAAGGGACATTTACTGAGTCTCTGTTTATATATACACACAGACAAGTCTTCCAAACGGGCATTCTTATCTGTGTTTTACATTTTATACATGAGGAGACTAATGTTCAGAGAACATAATAACTTGTTAATTTCATACAACTCAGAAATGGCAGAGCCTGATGCAGACCAAGATTTAGTTTGTCCGGGAATATCAGACTGAAACCTGTATTAGGATGAGAACTTCAGATCAGCTGTGTTTGATGATGTGAATGAATGAGCAGAACTGTGGCAAATAAAATGCTTCCATTTAGAGACATCGCTACTTAAAGCTTCAAATCCAAAGTCTTCCAAAGAAAAGAAAGGGAAGGCCCTTTAAAAATCACTGTTCTCCATTCCTCATGGGTGAAAGCAGAATAAATACACTAGGTTTCCCCATGTGGTTGTTTGGGGTTTCACATAAACCATGACATATCTCTGCTGGATAATAAGGAATTTAAAGTGAAAATACACAAGCAAACCAGAAAGTATCGTGATCAGATCTGGCAGTCAACTATGGTTTAACACCTTTCACTGTGGGATTTCTCACTATTCAAGGTCACCGTGCCCTTCAAAATCTCCCTGCCTTTTCAGCAACTTAAGCAAACCTGCAAGGGTTAGATGGCTGCTGGTGGTAGCATTTTCTTTTTGCCTCTGTTATTAGAACACTTTCCTAGAACAAAGTAAGTGTCAGATGCAAAAATGATACACTGTGCAGTTTTGCAGAAATAAAAGGCTTGCTGTGGAATACATATCAAGCAAACACCAAAGTAAGCCAAGGAATATTGCATGAATACATGAGATGAATAAATAGTGAATAGCATTTTGAATTTATAAGTTGCTTTTTACTGAAGCAGTGAACAGTCACATGACCTTGACTCTAGCCCTTAGGAACACAGGACAGCCAGCTTTGACAGCAGTTCAAAAATACTGCAGATCTAGGGAGACAGAAAAGTGCCAAAACTGATCAATGCTTCAGGTAGAGCTGATGCAAGTTTTACATAAGAGGAAATAACCATTTCAATCGGAATAGCCTATGTAAAATGTGCCAACTGTCCAAACTAACCATATTACAAAAACGGGGAGTCTACTTAGTCAGGAATCTTGCGCTTTTATCTTGCAATTAGTAGCAAGCTGTAACATCAGGTATTTTTCTCCACATAAAACTGAGGAAACAAACTCTCCAAAGCTAGAATGCCTAAGGGCTAGGAACAAGATTTTGCATGTATACTTGGGCAGCTCATAAGTTTCACAAATGCCCTAGCTGTGGAAAAAAAAAAAAAAAACGGTCTAAACATAGTCACCTCCAGTTTGGAAAGTGTGCAACATTTTCAGTATATTATGCTGTTGTGGTCCCATGTCTACCTGTTGTGGAGCCAACACGGCTGGAAGTTGAATTCTTAAAGTAATGTGACATAAAAATCTTTTAGCATTAGCAATTTCTGCCTTGTTCAAATAAATTTTATTAGCATAGATGCCCTCTAAAATGGCAGAAAAAATGTTACTGAGGCTGAACATTCTGTCTTGGATTAGCAAGACCGAATGGTTGACATCTTACCACTTAAGGAATAAAATGTCACATTTACTTTCTTATGCAATCTGTTTTTTTATTCATTTGTGCTAACCTAAGACCGCATGTGAGAAAATATATTCACAAAGGCCTTACATTAGTTCTTATTCAGAGAGCTGAGTGGAGCCAATTTCTAGGGCAGAGCTGCTGCCTCTTATAGAAAGCTCAATCTTATTTTAATTTTTAAAGAGTGGTCCTACTGGGCAGTAGGCTATTGAATCACGGTTGTATGTGTGTGAATTTCATGCCTTCAAAGATACACACTAGAGAGTCTTCAGGACTGAAGTTTGTTTATTTGCAGAACAAGTACTGCCTAGACAGCAGTAAATGCTTCCCCACTGGGTCTTCCAAGTACTCCCCTGTGTATGACCTCTACTGGGAAGAAAGGGGGCTAACCCCTTGGGCATTGTCCTGATTCTCTATACTCAACAGCCCATTTGGAATGCAAAGCTGCAAATTCCAATCCCTGGATGCCCACTCAAAAAAGCTTTTGAAATTCAACTTTGTTTCTCTGGATTGAGGCTTCCCTGCCTTTTATGATAGAGGTGATGGATAATGCTGACCTACAGAAATTAATTAGCATAATTCACTTGAAGGCTTATTGCTAACATCATTATAATTCATTCCCATAGGAGTCATTTGATTATTGCCTTTCTTGCCAATAAGAATTAAAATAGCTGGTTACTAGTTGCAGATCATTAACCCATTCATCTTTGACATCACACAGGAATGCCATGTGGAGGACATCAGGATCCTGACTTTCCCTTACGGGTCCATCCTCTCTTCCCGCATGGAAATACATTCTATAGTATTCATGAACCCAATACCAAAGATACACATGTCACAGAGGGAGGTAAACCAGATGTCCGACAAATACCTAGAGCTGTGGAATATTCAGGTGCCATTTTCCAATTACCTAAGTATTTTAGGAGGGCTGCACAGAGTTGGGGTGGAAGACTGAGAAAGCTCCCAAAACCAAAATACTCTCAATACCACAGCAGGTCAGTTGTACAGAGCATAGCATGGTTGCAGCAGGGACTTAACAAACAAACAGCTTAGGGACATCTGAGTGGCTCACTCCATTAAGCATCTGACTCTTGGTTTCAGCTCAGGTCATGATCTCAAGATCCTGAGACTGAGCTCCATGCTCCACAGGAGTCTGCTCAAGATTCTCTCTTTCCCTCTCCCTCTGCCCCTCCCCTGGTTCAGGCACACACTCTCTCTCTAAATATTGACATGAATAAGTAAAACAGCTTAATTAATTATTTAATTAATTAATCAAAGAGTCAATCAATCTGACTTCCAAACACACCACTTTCCAGGGGAAATGACTTCAGAGCCACCCTTGAACTCGTTCTTTGTAACAAGTGTATTTCATATTCTATTGCCCATGTCACTGCAATTTTTCCCAAGTATGTCATAATCATGACTTATGAAGCTCTGTTTTTATAGGCTCCATCTCATTTGCGCATGTGAGAAAGCTCTTTGTGGCTGTGGTGAATGAGAGGCAGAAGGGTGTTTTCCTGGATTAAACTACACATCCATGAACAGTGAAGAAGAAAAGCTGAATTCAAGTAGTTGTTTCCACTGGAAAAACTAACACATGATAAAAGCATAAACCACTAATAAGAGTCACTATTTAATGTTTATGTATTTGTCCTAACTCTAGTGGCCCCAGTTAGGTCACGGGTGTTCATGTGGCTTTCTTGGGCTCAGTGTTTCTCTAGAACCAGCCAGGGTAGAATTTGTCTCATAAACTTTACCAACGTCCTTTATTTTGCTCTTCTTTAAGTCAGTTCTCTAAGTTTCCATCTCCCCTGAAGTGTGCATATCTTAGCTGGACTTCCACGCAAATGTTTTTAACTACGCATTTCACTGCACGGATCTTTCCTCACACAAAAACCCTGGTGTAAACCACCTCTCAGATGACTCCCCAACTTGGTGCAACCATGAGGTGTCAAAAATAATAAATTCAAATGCACTAATGAAAGATGAACTGGGAAAAATGACACTGAAGTCTGTTTCTGGAAAAACCAAATGATTCTTTACTCCCATAAATATCTGTATGTTTACGATCCCAGCACCTCATAGTTACAGAGTCACAGAGGATGCCTTTACGTGGGGGGTGGGGGGGAATCAAGTACTATCCTAGCAGAAATTGCAAAAAATTGAGTCTTATGTGAATTTTTTTTCTGAAATTACAGTTAGTGGGGCACATGGCTGGCTCAGTGAGCCAAGCATGCAACTCGATCTCAGGGCTGTGAGTTCAAGCCCTGTGTTGGGTGTAGAGATCACTCAAAAATAAAATCTTTATTTTTAAAAAAAAATACACTTAGTTTCCAACTAAAATAAAATTTAAAAAGAGGCAGTAGTAGTAGTAGTGTTTGCTTGATCTAAAATACTTTAAAAAAGGACGGGGGCACCTGGGTGGCTCAGTCATTAAGCGGCTCTCTTCAGCTCAGGTCATGGTTCCAGGGTCCTGGGATCAAGCCCCACATCAGCCTCCGTGCACGGCAGGAAGCCTGCTTCTCCCTCTCCCACTCCCCCTGCTTGTGTTTCCTTTCTCTGTCAAATAAATAAATAAAATCTTGAAGAAGAAGAAGAAGAAGAAGAAGAAGAAGAAGAAGGAGAAGGAGAAGGAGAAGGAGAAGGAGAAGGAGAAGGAGAAGGAGAAGGAGAAGGAGAAGGAGAAGGAGAAGGAGAAGAAAGGCAGGAGTGTCTTGAAAAACCATTAACCTTGGCACCTAGAAACCTGCATTTCATTCCTGACTCTGCTGTTAAGCAGACCCGTGGCTCTATGTTCCCCATCTAACTGAGAATTAGTGGCCCACACAGGAAAACCAGATAGGCGAATAAAACCCTGAGCTGTATTCAGTGACTGGATAAATTTACATATCGCAATGCTCTTTCACTTTTTAAAATAAAGTACAAGTGTGCTCTGAAAGAGGCTCTTAGCAATAAAAAAACTAGTTTTGGGTCTCTGGTATGGTATGTACAATTTCACACTCTCACTCAGAAATCCACGAACTCTACAATTACTTCTGCATCCCAAAGCTGCTCACAGTGCATTTCTACTCTGTTTGACCATTTGGTTCTTGCATGTTCATTCCTTTTGTCAGTTCAGAGCAAAGAACAGTAGTGGAAAAAAACAATCCTCCAGCCATGCATTGGGCACAAGAGAAGCCTTGGAGCTGCAGCCAGATCCTGGATGGGGTCAAGAGGAAGCTGCCAGAATGGGAGGACACAGTGCACTCCCTGAAGGTTCAGACAAGGAAAAAGACCATTTCCTCAGGCGTGAAAGGGTACGGTATACAGAGCCTGGCCCAGTCTTCCCTCTCGCCCTGTGGAGCGGTGGAGGCTGTTTGGAGGAGACCTCTGGCTCTGTGTCTGACCTGCCTACACCAGCTACACAGGCTCTGCCCTTCCCGCTCCTGTCACTGGGGAAAGGCCAGGGACAGGTGCAAAACCCCAGCTCTGCCACTTACATCATTTCAGTGACTCATTTTTCTTATCTGTCAAGCTAGCATAACATTAGTATTTGCTTCCCAGGAGTATGTCTGAGGATTTTTTCTTAAAGATTTATTTATTTATTTGAGAGAGGGAGAGCATGTGCACACACAAGCAGAAGGGCAATGGGAAAAGGAGAGAGAATCTCAACCAGACTCCATGCTGAGCGTAGAGCCCAACATGGGGCTTGATCTCACAACCCCAAGATCATGACCTGAGCTGAAACCAAGAGTTGGACTTCCAAATGAGTGTGTCACACAGACACCCCCATAGGAGGAATTTTTAAAAATTATATACTCAATGCACATTTATACAACTCAGTTATGCAGTGCTCAAAAGAAACAGCTACTAGGAGTAAAATAAAGCAAAGACTAAGTAAGGATTTAGTAAATAAAGACTAAATCAATTGTTACATTGGCTTAGGCATGGAAAGACTTCCTCTCGAGTTTGTGAATTCCACTTTGCAGGATCAAACTAAGGCTTTTTGACTGATAAAGTTTCCATGAATATACTGGAGTGATAATATCTAGAAAACGGGGGGCACCTGGATGGCTCAGTGGGGTAAGCCTCTGCCTTCAGCTCAGGTCATGATCTCAGGGTCCTGGGATCGAGCCCTGCATCGGGCTCTCTGCTCAGCAGGGAGCCTGCTTCCCCCTCTCTCTCTGCCTGCCTCTCTGCCTGCTTGTGATCTCTCTCTCTCTGTCAAATAAATAAATAAAATATTTTTTTAAAAATCTAGAAAACAGACCTTTTTTAACCAAATATAAGCAAATCTCTTTAAGGCAACTGAGCTTTAAAAAAATAAAAAAGAAAGAAAGAAAAGAAAACAGGAGGAAAAGTAGGTCTCCTCCTCACCTGGCTTGTTTCACGAGAAAAATGGTTATATGCATCCCAATACACCTACATCTCCAATTTCACAGAAACCTAGTTTATTCAAAGGGGACAAGTGAAACCACTCTGTACCTGTGCTTCACTTTGCATCTCATTTAGAGAAAAGTGAAAACAAATTAAAACCTCACACAAAATAGAAAATGAAATGATGAGGAAGATAATGGAGTTAGACAGGAAGTGGTATAACATTAGAGGTTAAGATGGCGGGTCTTGAAGTCAGTCAATGCTACCTGAGTAAGCTTAACATTTTCTGGACTCCAATTTCTTGATCTGTGAAATGGGTCATAAAGAGTATCTGCCCCAAAGAGCCATATGTGAATTAAGTAAGACGGTATATGGAGCGTACCCGAAGCTTCTTGGAATCCCTGTAACCACAGCAATTCTCGAACTGGATGCTTTATTTAAAAAAAAAAAGTTGTCAGGTGCCAAAAAGTCCCTGAAGGCCTTCAAGACTCTAATTGTGTTCATTACCTCATTGCTGCATAAAAGACAGTCTCGGAACATACTGCCTCAAAACAATAATCAGATATTACCTCTGTGCATCGTGAACTCGGAAGTGGTCAAGATGGGCAGGTCCAGCTTGAGATGTTTCATGAGGTTGCAGGGAAGATCAGCCAGGACCAGGGCCATCCAAAGCTCCTACTGATGTTAAGGAACTTCCTCCAATAGCTCCTTGGACAGCTGGCAAATTGGCACTGGCAGGGGGCTGGAAGCCTCAGCTCCCTGTGGCATACACATCTCCGTGGGGAGCGTCCTCCGAGCCCCTGATCCTAAAGAAAGTATGCAGAAGTGGCAATGTCTTTTACGACCTGGTCTCCTAAGTTGCGCCCTGTCACTTCCACCAATTTTATTGGTCATGTGGTACAGCCCGGGTATATTGTGGGCGGGGACTAGCTAAGAGCACGGATGCCCTGAGTAGGATCATAGGGGATGACCATCACACTAGTACTCCCTTGGAGCTGAACCCAAATCCCTCTTCTGAGGAATGTGTAAACCATTCTAATAAAAAGAAGGAATAAATCCCCTTAAATTTCCTCACACTGAAATGTACTCTTTCTCCAGTGATGCATTGCATGTGCGGTTGACTTGTGTTGAGGGCATATATGCATGGAAAGCACGTAGCTTTAGAAGTACTAAAATCTTGCTTAGGGTAGTGAGATGCTCACACTTCAGGAGGCCCTAGGGAAGTGAGTTCTCATCCTCCCATCTCCAGCTCGTGTTGGCAGGGTCATTCATGGCATGGAAAGGAGGTGAGATGGCTCATGCAATGTAAAAAAACTTTCCTTTCTCTGTCCATTCACACCTGCCACCCCATCTGTTTAGATCTGTAGGGGACACTAAAGGGTCAAAAAAAATACAATGAGAGCCCATGCTTAAAATGGAATTCCTCTTCTTCAGGCCAATCTAGCTACAGAACATAGACCTTTTGCCAATAGATTTCCATCCCCCCTCTGCTAAAAAATATAGGGAGAGGGCAACTGAACATTAATTTGATCATAACCATTTGGGAACTTCCAGACACAAAAGGAGAAGCCAGTGGATTATTGGACAAACTTGTGACACTCTGATCAGACTCCCTACAGGGACATTTTGCACCAGGAAATGGGAGCTAGGGAATTTGTCATTCAGGGCAACACAAGGAAGGAATTTTTTTTTTTAGATTTTATTTATTTATTTGACAGACAGTGACCACAAGTAGGCAGAAAGGCAGGCAGAGAGAGAAAGGAGGAAGCAGGCTCTCCGCAGAGCAGAGAGCCCGATGAGGGGCTCGATCCCAGGACCCTGGGATCATGACCTGAGCCAAAGGCAGAGGCTTTAAGCCACTGAGCCACCCAGGTGCCCCACAAGGAAGGGATTAATATGACTTTTAAACACCCAGCTTACTGAGGTGTCATTTAGCTGTAATGCATTGCATCCCTTTTTAATTATACAGTTGGATGACACTTGTCACACACACACATCTCTATCACCACCATAATTAAGACGCAAGACATTTCTCTCACACCCAAAACGTACGCTCAAATCCAGTGCAGTCAATCTCTCCCCCATTCCCATACCTAGACAACAAGTGCCCTGCTGTCACTCCATAAGAGTTCGTATCTTCTAGAATTTACCATAAATGTCATCATTCAGTACGTACTCCTTTGAGCTTGGCTTCTTTCACTAAGCATAATGTACTTCGGTTTCATCCATGTTGTATCAGTAACTCCTTCCTTTTTATACCTCAGTAGTATCCCACTGTATGGGTGTACCACAATTTCTTTTAACCATTCACTGGCCATTTCCAACTTGGAGCTATTGTGCATAAAGTTGCTATGAACATTCATGTGTTGGGAACATACTTTTCCATTTCTCTGGATTAAATACCAATGAATGGAAATGATGGTTGATACACTACGTACATGTTTCATGTTTAGAACTGCCGGGCATGCCTGGATGACTCAGTCAGGTAAGCATCTGCCTTTGGCTCAGGTCATGATCTTGGGGTCCTGGGAATCAAGCCCTGCATTGGGCTCCCTGCTTAGAGCAGAGCCTGATTCTCCCTCTCCTCCTCACTTGTGCCCTCTCTCGCTATCTCTCTCTCATATAACTAAAATCTTAAAAAAATAATAAAATAAAAAATAAAACACCACCAGAAGCATTTCCAAAGTGCTTCTGCAATCTTAACCTTCACTGGCAGAATATGATGATTTCATAGCCAAAGTCCGTTTTTGAACACTTTTGGAGACCTACAGTATGGATTCTGTCAGTATTCAGCCGAGAAAGTCACTGTGGGTAAGAACAATGCCACTATCAGAAATTCTAAAAGTTACAAGGTACATGAGCCTCGTTTCTTGGGTTTGGAAGCTGCCCATCTACTCCAACATGATAGCACAGCTGTATCTGCTGTGTTCAGCACCATGACAGCAGAAACTGGGTCAGAGATGAATCCACTGCACTGTCAAGGTCCCTCGGCTCAAGAACTGCCAAGAAGGGAAATCATATAAAGAAGGGACTATCAGACTGACACAAACAGCTGAACCAAGCTCCACTGAACTAAACTGAGTCCTCTCCCTCTTTCTCTATGATTGTGGGGGTTTTCATTGAGCAGACATGTTTCACAGCTCCCTAGGACAACTTCCTAAGAAGGATTAAACTGCATAATTTAAAATGCTTTGTCATTCTGGTCTTGCCCTGGCGTACCTTGCAAGAACACAGAGTACCCATTTCTTCCAGCTCTTACTCATCTGCAAGTCACAACCTTGACAGTGGACATAACGGAGGACACGCTAAAAGCACCAGAGGGCTGAGAGCAGTACAAAATATACCCTTGCCCTATTTCCATCCCAGAAGTTTGAAATCACCTCCAAACAGACCCATCTGAGCCTGCTACCTATCCTAGGGGCAGCTATAAACATGGAGACCATGAGTCAGAGGACGGTGAGCAACTCGTTTCACTCCTTGAGCATCTGTTACTATATTTATTAAAAGTGAACGATGATAAGGCAAGGCTGGTCATGAAGAACGAAAGGCTCCAGGTTGAGACAGATGTGAACCTGTGCTATAGTCTTGGCCAAATCCCTGAACCCCCTCAGCCTCGGCTTCCTCACGCATCCAGCAGCAAGAGCAAGATCTGCTCTGCAAATTAGTGAAGATGAGCAAGAAAATACCTAAACCAACCAGCAAATTTCAAGGACATACCAAGAGCTCATCAACTGTGGCAAGGATTGCTCACAGCAATCCTTTTCTGCACGTGAAATGATGCAGCTGTACCGTCTCCGGAAGGAAGGATATTTCTTGTGAATCGTTGACAGTTTGGCTCTGCACATGTGAGCAACAACTATTAGTAGGGAAGTTCCCCAGAGGTACCCAAACCTTCCAGTGGCCCCCAGTTACATTTAGATTAAGTTTGCAAGTCTTGAACTTGGCCTCCCAGGTCTATCCGATGCAGCCCCTGGCCATCTCTCTCACTGACATCCATTTGCTTTCTGTGCTCCAGCCACAATGGCCTCTTTCATTCCTAAAGCACCCCGAGCCACATGACTTCACAGCCTTTGCATCTTTTATGCCCTCTCCCAGAGCCAACTCCAGCCCCGGCTAGCTATATGGTGCTCTCTGTTCAGATGTGTCTATCAAAGTTGACCCCTACGGACCCCCACCTAGAAAAGCACACTCATCCATCATTCTGTGTTGACTTATCCTAATTTTTCTTCATACCATTTCTCACCATTTAACCTTAAATTCTATGTAATTTAATTAACATAGGAATGTAGGTTTCTTTTTTTTTTTTTTTAAGATTTTATTTATCTGAGGGGTGTGGAGCACGAGTTGGGCCCGAGGGGGAGTGGCAAAGGGAGAGGGAGAAGCAGACTCCCAACTGAGCAGGGAGCCGGACATGGGACTCCATCCCAGGACCCTTACTTAGATCATGACCAGAGCTGAAGGCAAATGCTTAACTGACCAAGCCACCCAGGTGCCCCAGGAATGTATATTTTATGAAAGCAGCAAATTTATTTGCTCATGATTCCCCAAAACAATGCCTGGCATATAATAAAACTGATTTACATTTGTGCTGATCTACTTTGGAATATTTTCATGTAAATAGCATGGCACACCGTAGGTAGGAGTACGTTCACCCCCAAGAGCATCAGTCCCTGAGGGCTACTTGATAATTAGGAGAAATGTTAGAAATGCATCGGGATTTGGTGGAAATTGTGATGTTTAAGACATGGGGTTGGCTGGGACTGACTTGAGGACCCAAGGCTCTTAACTGAACACAGGATAAACCAACCACCTTCCTGGCAGCTGGACAGAGGTCTGCCTCTGCCTTTTCCCACACTTCTCCTTGGAGGACTCATGGCATTGCTGGACAAAAGCCTGCAAACACCCCTGGAAGAAGGTTCTGTCCATTTCATGGTGACATAAGCCTCTTTCATGCAAGGTATTAGGGCACAGAGAGAGAAAGACAGAGAGAGACAGAGAGTGAATGAACTCTTGAGGACTATACACTGGGCCTGGGAGCTAATAAATGTCTGTATGATTGGTGGACCCTACTCAGAAACACACCGTCACTGCAATGTACCACCTGGTAGTGAGGCAGCAGGATGGATATGCGCAAGTCTTACTGGCTTCCAGCCTTGAAGGCTGCAGCTATCCTTAGGAGAAACTGACACTCACTAATGTTTATCCACATCAACCAAATCAAAGGAAGTTCAGCTCCAACAGTAACAGCACTCCATAGAGATAAAGGAGTGAAAAAAATGAATGACTCTTCTTTCTTCAGTCTTCCAGGGTAAATTACAGGGAAGATTTGACACTATGGTCTTCAACTATGTTGTGGACTCAAAATCAGGCCTTTTTTTTTTTCTTTTTTTAAGGGAAAGCACAGTGACCTCATTTTCCTTCTGTGTCTTCATTGTTGCTCTGTTCTTTCTTCTGTGAAAGAAAACTCGGTCACATTTGTCTGGCAGTTCTCCTAATCAGTCCGCAGCTGGAATGAGGCCCCGGCTTTGCTTCTGTTGTGTAAGTTCTCTCCTTAACAGTCTTGTCATGTCTTGGGGGAAAAAATGCATTTCAATGCTTTATGTCAGGAGGCAATAACTTTCTGCTCTAACCCATCAAAAACAAAAAAAAAAAACCACAGTAAGGGACTTCCACAAGTTTTGCCAAATTTACCTGTCACTGATCCAGTGACAGTGGGGGAAATTTCCTAAAACAAATCGGTCAGTGGTGGGGATTGTAAGGAATAGCCTCCCTTCTCCTGATTTTCTTTTTCACAGACCCAATAAGAAACTGTGCTTTATTCACAATACCCCCTGACTTTAATACAATCTACATTTTTTGGAGGAATCTTTCCCTTGCTGTATACTTATTCATTGTCAAAGGGCTATTTGAGCTCCAAATAGCCCCATCAGCAGATTCACAGCTGGGAACACACCTTGGTCACAAGTCATATCCACTGCTCAGGGGCCTCTGTGAACCATGAATGAAGTAGAGGAGACTGGCTTCCTTGGCAGCCACAGACCAGTTTCCAAATGTCTTAAGCACTTAAGCACTGTCACCAGCCTAGTAATATGATAGGCATCTATAGAAAATTCTCGTTATCAATATTCTGGCTTTGTACAAAGTGGGATCACAACCCACGAACCTATTTGTGATGAACAAAGTGCATGACCTCCTTCATATCCTATCAGGTAAATGAAACCATATCCCCAGGTTTCCATAAGAACGAAGGTCATTTCTAGGAAAAAACATCTCCAGAGACAAAAGCCAGGAGTTCCCTCCAGAGCAGAGGATACTCACTAAACACATCTTTTCAGGTGACCACTAGTCCCATCCTATGCATCATTAGATAAGGAGAGCTGATGGCCATGATCCACATTTACCCAACAAAGATAATAATGACAGTGCAACAAAATCCATTATAGACAAACTGCACTGTGTGTTGAATTGCTTATTTTTTTAAAAACAATTTTATTACTTATTTATTTGACAGAGACAGAGACAGAGCATAAGCAGGGGGAGCAGCAGAGGGAGAAGCAGACTTCCCACTGAGCAGGGAGCCCAATGCAGGACTCAATCCCAGGACCCTGGGATCATGACCTGAGCTGAAGGCAGACACTTAACTGGCTGAGCCACCCAGGCGCCCCTGAATTGCTTCTTAGAACCAGGTATAATATCTGCACAATATTCCTTAACAGAATTACTACCAATACACTCTGCCAAAAAGGTGTATTTTGTGGCCAAGCATCTAACCTGTGCCTAAATTTGGATGACATATAAAGACAGATTAAAAACTTCTATGTGCTTCAGAAATTTTAAAAATAGAGGTGCCTGGGTGGCTCAGTGGGTTAAAGCTTCTGCCTTCAGCTTGGGTCATGACCCCAGGGTTCTGGGATCAAGCCCCGTATCAGGCTTTCTGCTCAGCAGGGAGCCTGCTTCCCTTCCTCTCTCTCTGCCTGCCTTTCTGCCTACTTGTGATCTCTGTCAAATAAATAAATAAATAAATCTTTAAAAAAAAAAAAAAGGAAGAAATTTTTAAAGTAATATCCAAGTAGAGATAGTGAATCAATACCCAATGACCTCCTCATTCTACCATGCAAATTATTTACATTTCTTTTAAAATATTTCTAAAACCTTTTAAATTAGCATCTATAATCATTTTAGACATTTTCCTCCATGTGCTGCAATTTCTCATGACAAAGAAGGATTAGAACATTTGTTCACCATCATATCTGTACAACTGGGGGAAGTTCTTCAAAATCATAAGTAAAACTCTACATGTGAATTACATGTAAAATCCTGACGCTGAATTCTGTTTCTCTTTAAGAATTTTTTAAAGCCCCTCTATCTTATTATTTTAAGATGCATACAACAATGATCTGTCTACAGATCTTTTACTTAATCAGAGATATATTACCCCAACTCAGGATGGGCACATTTTAATAGAGACCCTTCACTGAACACCAGTCTCTTTAGCAGCTCTAACAAATGTCCAAGCAATTAATTCTTTTTTTTACCCTCTTCTCACCAGTAAGTATTCCAAAAAATAATTTCTGATCAATAGCTTGGCTGGGTGAACTAGGTTGGGTGCTCAGCACAACATTTTTTAGCATGTATGGTAGGTTTGGAACTACTATAAGCATCTTAAATGACTTATTTAATACTTTAAACAACTCTGTAAATGGTCCTCTTACCTCACTACCTCCCACTTACTGACCAGGAACTTGAGGCATATGACAGGTTAAGGGACTTGCTGCCAAGGTCCCGTTACGAGGATGACAAGGAGCTAAGGTTTGAAGCTAAGTATTCTACCACCCAAACCTGTCCCCACGGTCACTTTTTCAAACTGACTTTCTTCAACTGAGTTGCATACAGAGATCAACCAATGGAATAAATATTCTAAGTATTTTATTTAAAAATGACTTTGGGGGGCACCTGGGTGGCTCAGTCGTTAAGTATCTGCCTTTGGTTTGGGACATGATCCCAGGGTTCTGGGATTGAGCCCTGCATCGTGATCCTGGCTCAGTGCAAAACCTGCCTCTCCTTCTCCCACTCCCCCTGTTTGTGTTCTCTCTCTCGCTGTCTCTCTCTCTCTGTCAATTAAATAAATCAATAAAAATCTTTAAAACTGACTTTGGGATATCCATCAACAGAATGAGTAAATAAATATGTCCACACCATAGAATACTACACTGCAACAAATAAGGATAAACTACTGATATACGCAGCAACATGGATAAATCTCATAGACATTATGTTAAATAAAAGACGTCAGACACAAAGAGGACATACTTTATAATCTTATATATGTGTCATACTATTCAACCTCAGAACTACTGACTTTTTGAAACAGATTCTTTTTTTTTTTTAAAGATTTTATTTATTTGTTGGAGGGAGAAAGAGTGCACACACATAAGCAGGGGGAGCGGCAGAGAGGGAGGCAGTTTTTTCCCACTGAGGAAGGAGCCAGATGCAGGACTCGATCCCAGGATCCTGGGATCATGACCTGAGCTGAAGGCAGACACTTAACCGACTGAGCCACCCAGGTGACCTAAGCCTGGTACTGATTTGGGTGGTTGCCCTGTGCATTGTGGGACGCCTAATAGCATGCCCTGTCTCCACCTCCCAGCTGTCAACAGCAGCACCACTGCCTCCTCCCATCCCCCACCCCTTGCCTATTATGAGAACCAAATATATTTCCCACATATTGCCAAATGCCCTCTGCGGGGGGACAAAATCACCCTCAGTAATAGTCCTTCATTTCTAGGTAGATCAAAACCAGGCAAAACTAGTCTGTGGCATCAAAGGTTAGAAGAGTGTTTACCATGAGAGAAAGCCCGTGGAATTGAGTGGGGGGGTGCAAGGAAGCCTGCTGGGAATATTCCAGATCTTGATCTGAGGGATGATGGTTAAATGGAAAATTCGCCAAACTATATATCTGAGATACAGGAGTTTTATTGCAGGTAAAAACAAAACCAAAGAAAAGTTGTTGGCTGGGGTATGGGAGGAACAAAGGCTCCAGGAACTGAGAGGAAGAAACCATCTTGTAGGATAGTAAGACTCCATGAAGGCTGCCAGGAGGGCATGGTCCTGAGCAGGAGAGGCAGAAGCAGGGAGAGCATTCCAGTCACAGGAACCAACAAAAGCGAAAGGCAGAGAGGAGAATCCGCCACTATCATCCATTCTTGCTCTGTGTCCAGCCTTGCTCTACCCGAGGTGGTTGATGCTTCTGCTACACATTTCACAGAGCTAGTCAAAACAAGAATAAAATTCCCCTAGGGAATTTCCCCACTGTTTTTTTCAGCTGTGATTTTCTTTCAGGCTACTAATTACTATTAGCTGCATTCTTCGCCATCATCCTTAATTGAGCATGAACAATAGCTCAACACTGTAAAGAAAAGGTTAGAAGAGAGTCGTTTTACTAAAACCAGAGGATTGGGAGCTAACTTGAAGACAGAGAAGAATGAGAAATAGACATTCTACCAAGAACAAGATGGCCACTATTAGAGCTCTCTGGAATGTGGATCTTTTCCATACAGGTCAGAAAAAGTCCATTATGTGCCATGTAGTCCTGAGTGCCGAAGGGCCATGAGGCTCACCCCTGGCCAGACACCACTGATGCCAATGGAGACAGTCTTTGACATTATGTGTACGGGAGGAGGTGGGGTTGGGAGGTGATCCAGAATGTGGAGGACAAGAGGCTCTATTTCATATACTGCTGCATGGTCTTTTATATTTTATAGAGAGATCTCAAGCCATTGAAGAATGTGGAAGGCAAGATAATCACTTTTCAGACTTTGAGACCTAAATGATCCCAGGCTTCCTTCTCTAGAACAGCTCTGTGTTCATTCTTCCTGCATAAAGGGTTACAACTGAGGTTTCTGTGAATCATTGCCATGTCTCCCTTTCTCAAGTCCTCTCTATCAGGATTATTTTAGCTGCAATTAAAAGAACGCCAAAGGGAGAGTGCTGAAAGCACTAAAAACACTGATTATCTCCCTTATCAGGAAGTCTGCAGACAGGTGGTTCTGAGGTTGGCAAATGTCCACACTGTCCCACGAGGATGTCAACCACTCTCGTGTTTCTGCTAGGGCATACTCAAAAGTTGGCGATGCTTTCTTCATAGGTTCAATTTGGCTGTTCCAGCTCCAAGAATCAAATCCCCAATAAGCAATATCCAAAACTGGAAGGAGGGTAAATAAAAAGATTTTTCCTGCACCACCCACTATTTTATGAGTGTAGAAAATTTTCCCCAGAAGCCTTCTTACATCCCTGACTAGAACTGTCCTAGTTCAGTCACTGGGCAAAGAAGAATGAGATCTGCATGACTGCCTTAAATTAATCATAATCCATTCAGGAGCTGGATGGGATTCATTATAGCATCATAAAATCAGAGATCTTTCACCAAGGAAGAAGGGCAAATGGCTGATGGGTGAGCAATCTGTCTTGTCCAGATCCTGACTTTATATTTATTTTCCTTGAATAACTTCCTTTCTACCTACAGTGACAATGTGTTCCACTGTATGAACCTTAGTCCCAATTTTAGTTTTAAAGATTTTTATTTATTTATTTGATAGAAAGAGACACAGTGAGAGAGGGAACACAAGCAGGGGGAGTAGGAGAGGGAGAAGCAGGCCTCCCGCTGAGCAGGGAGCCTGATGCGGGGCTCATCCTAGGACCCCGAGATCATGACCTGAGCTGAAGGCAGACACTTAACAACTGAGCCACCCAGGCGCCCCCCAATTTTAGATTATTAATTCAATTAGTCGCGAAGTTTGGACCTCACAACAGAATGTATATTAAAACTCTGAAATGATCAAGGCCGTCTCAGGACCACTTGTACGCTTAGTCATTCATTCGACAAACGTTATGTTTTACACATCAAGCCCTTCTTTGCTTGCTGAGGCCACAGCAATGAACAAAAAAAGACAATGACTTCTTCTTTCCTAGGATAAACCTTGGAGTGGGAGAAGATGGACATTATGCATAATTAAACTCAAATATATTGCATGTCTGATTGTGACATGTGCCATGGAGAAGAGCAAGGAAAGAAAAGGGAGTGCAGGAGTGAGAAGTGCAATTTAAACTGGGTGATTGGAAAAGATGTTTGAGTAAAGATAGGAAATAGCCATGTGGGTATCTGGGAGAGGCATGCTCAAGGCCAACGGTGCAAAGTCCCTGAGGTGCTAGTGAGAGCCTGGAATGCTTGGATGACTGCAAGAAGGCTGCGAATGACGAAAAGCCAGGGAAGAGAATGAGCGTGATAAAGGTTGAAGTCAGAGGGGTAATGCGGTCAGTTCACATGGAGCCTTCAAGGCTGACATGAGGATTTTGTCTTCTACTTTGAGTGACATGGGAAATAACTGGAGAATTTGGGGTAGAGGAGCAACCCAATCTTACTTTTAAAAGAATCACTCTGCTTGCCTAAAGGGGAATAAACTGCGCGTGGGTATGAGGGGAAAACAGAGATAGGTGAGGAGGCCAGTGAGACTAATACAGGCAAGTGAGTCGTTTAGGTGAGCCTGTTGGGCAAGGCTGGATTAGAGGTGATGTGGGAAGAAGAGAAGATTTAAGGATGGGTCAGGATTTGGAGCCTGAGCAAAGGAAAGGATGGAGTTCTTAGTCAATGAAATGAAAAGATAGCAAGGAAAAGGCAGGGGAAAAATTGGGCACTCAGTCTGTCATGTGTTAACGTTGAGATGCTCATTAGATCTCCAAATGGAGTTATCAAGTATGTAGCTGCATGTATGAATCTACAGCTCAGCGGGGGACTGGGGGGGAAGCCAATCTAATTCACATACACATAGTGTGTCAAGTTACAAAGTTTGGTGAGTCAATAAGATCATTAGCACATGAAGCCACGGGGAGAATAAGGGTCCCAAGGATTAAGCCTCAACACTCCAGTGCTGAGAGGTAACCAGAAAAGGGAATGAAAAAAGGTCAGTAAATGAGGCCTAAAGATTCTAGAAGAGGGTAGTGTCCTTAAGCTATTTCAAGAGGAATGAGTGGTAACTGCAAAAAATGCTACAGAGAAGTCAAACTATGAGCTGGGAATCTAGAAAGTTTGGCTTAAGGAAGACAGAAAAGTGGGTCACCTGGCTAGCTTAGTCAGTAGAGCATGTGACTCTTGATCTTGGGGTGGTGAGTTTGAGCCCTGTACCAGGTGTAGGGATTACTTTTTTTTTTTTTTTTTAAGAGTTTGTTTACTTACTTGGGAGAGAGAGAGAGAGCATTAGTGGGGTGGGAGGGGCAGACAGGGAGGGAGAAGCAAACTCCCCACTGAGCAGGGAGCCCGATGTGGGACTCAGTCCCAGGACCCTGGGATCATGACCTGAGCCGAAAGCAGATGCTTAACCAACTGAGCCACTGAGGTGTCCCAAGATTACTTTAAAAAAAGGAAATCAGGGGCACCTGGGTGGCTCAGGCAGTTAAACATCTGCCTTGGGCTCAGGTCACGATCCCAGGGTCTTGGGATCAAGCTCTGAATAGGGCTTCCTGATCAGCCGGGAGTCTGCTTCTCCCTCTCCCTCTGCCACTCCCCCTGCTTGTATTCTCTCACTCTCAAATAAATAAATAAAATCTTTAAAAAGAAAAATGAAAATGATATAAATAAATAACCTGGCAAGGAGAGAGAAATGTGAAGTGGTTGCCACTTGTTGCAAAGGTCAAATATACATAACATGTTTAGATTTCATTGACTATGAAGTGAACCATTCAGGATTTCCTCTAATTAACTTTCTTTTGGTCATTCCTGTATTTTTTTTTTAAGATTTTATTTATTTATTTATCAGAGAGAGAGAGGGAGAGAGAGTAAGCGAGCACAGGCAGACAGAGTGGCAGGCAGAGGGAGAAGCAGGCTCCCTGCCAAGCAAGGAGCCGGATGTGGGACTGGATCCCAGGACGCTGGGATCATGACCTGAGCCGAAGGCAGCCGCTTAACCAACTGAGCCACCCAGGCGTCCCCTCCTGTATTTTCATAGACATTTAAATTGCTTTCAACAACATTTTCATGCTTGACTCAAGTAAAATCTGATTTAGGAAATCAAATCCATTGCGAATTTGAGGCTGAATCATTGACATTACAAATGGATTCCTGGTTTTACAAAATGATGTCCTACAAATGACAAGCATACTGATTTAATTTACAAAAATTTTACTTATCTATAGTCTTTCAAAACCCATCTGCTGCATAAATGGAGGCAGAGAGGTCTTCCTAATAGATGACTTCCAAGTTGTAATGGGAACCTCTGCAATAACAAATTCATCACGTTCAAAGCATGCTCTCGTGAGAGTTCATTTTGTTATTGGTTCTACTTTTCTAAGCTCACTGATGCTCTCAAAAGTAAATGGGTACCATTTTGCCTGAATCAAGAGCTTTAAGTTTCCAAAGAAAGAGAATGGCAAATGCCTATTTCAAGTTCATCATCTATACCTATAGATTTGTTAATTCTTTTATTTTTTTTAAGATTATTTATTTATTTATTTGACAAAGAGAGAGAGAGCGAGCACAAGCAGAGGGAACAGCAGAGGGAGAAGGAGAAGCAGACTCTCTCCCCCACCCCCAAGCAGGGAGCCCGATGCAGGGCTCGATCCCGGGACCCAGGGATCATGACCTGAGTCGAAGGTAGACGCTTAACCCACTGAGCCACCCAGGCGCCCCTCAATTTGTTAGTTCTGATGAGTACTTTTTAGTATTATTTATCATTTCTTTTTTTCTTGAAACATCCAACTTACTTCAAGTAAATATATACATCACTTAAAATTAAAGTAATATCATTATACCATGATCAAAACATATGTGTGTGTTTATATACATACATACATATACAAATATATATATGTATACATAGATATATACACGTGTATATGTATATATATATGAGGCATGTCATGCTCTGGGAATTATAAGAAATAAGCTTTTTAACATTATCCTCTTTTTCAAGTCTGGTCTCTGTGATGTAGCTATTTTCCTTCTGCAGCTGATATAACATTTATGTGGGGGGAGATTTCTAATTTTACTTTGCTGGTGTATAAATGTGTCATTTCATACAACTAGCTGTTTTTCTTTGTTGTAACTTCTTTCTTTCTGTTTTAGCCTGAGGCTCTCCTCTTTATTTGATCAGTAGAGTTTATATCATATTCTAGGCAGCACTTCTTCCCAAGAGAAAAACGGGGCTTCAAATTGCTACTCATGATTCCTAAGGCAAACCGAAAGGGCGCTGCGTGAATTAATGTTTTCTTTACTGTTTTCAGCGCTGATTGGTTTTATTTCCATTACCTGATGGATACACTTATTTTCCACCTTTTAATATCATTCTCTCCCTATGACTGCCAATTATTTCTTTTGTCTTGATTATTTATCGTGAGTAGTTGGATAGAAAAATAATCCATGTGATAACTTGGTGGCAAAATTTGAATTAAATTCCCAATAAACTGGGAATTGAAGAACTGAAAGGTTCTTGGGGTGGGCCAAGTTCAATTTTCTTTTGGTTGGCTTCTGAAACGAATGCTGCATTTAAGGAAAGAGAGTTGGCATCTATGTTTTCTACCATTATTCACAGCTTACATGGATTACATTTACCATTAAAATACAGGGTCTATTTTTAAGAATATGTCTGCACATGGATGCCTAACAAAACAATGTATTAGGTAGACTTAAATATTCTCTATGCACATTCATCCCCAAATCTAAAAGAAAATATGTACCACTGCACAACACAGTAGAAATATTCAACTACTTCTGATAGGACATTAGTTTCCCTTACACAAAAGGCAAAAGAAGTACTCTAAAACACACTCCCATGATGATAATCTCACCAAGAGAAAGAATTTTAAAAACGAAACAGCATGTTCTTATCAAATGTGAACGGAAGCCGAAAGAGAAGTAATATGGACATCCTTAGAGCCAAGAATAGGGCCAAGATTTGGGGTCAGGATCCAGGACCCTCTTCACAAGAAACAAGCAAAGCTCCTGCAGCCCCAGTCCTGGGGAGCTGATGAATCCAGGTGGAATCATTTCCAAAATGAGGATGAAGTTTAAGTCCATTTTCATGCCAGCCTTTGGCCAACTACATTTTTAGTAGCAATAATTTTTTTGAAAAATGTATTCAAGTCATGATGATTTTACTTGTTTGTCCCTAATCTACCACTGGATAAAAAGCTCCTAAAAGTTCCCCGTCATGCTCAAATAATTGTTTCTAGAATATTCTAGAATATTAACTAAACTACTGCAGTTCAAACAAGGCCAATTTGTCATAGCCATAAATTGCCAACAAAGTGTAAGGGTATCTTGTGTTGAAACGCTAAGCTCCATACTATCTTCTCACATAGCCCATTTTTGCCGTATGGATTTGAAAGTAACTTGTCTCAGGACTAAATACCATCCATCCACAGGTTGGGAGGTCAGATGGATACCTGTTTCAAGAGAATCCATTTAACCCTACTGCCCATGTCAATTTAAGACTAAATTTGGATGATGGATGAATGGGTCTTAACCTTTTCTCCTTAATACACTTTAATTTATAACTACTCTGGGGATGTGAGTACATTTATTCTTCTTCCGTTACCTTAAAATGAAGTACATTGGTAAGGAAGTGCCATTGTGTTTCACCGATTATAAATTAAAATAATAAAATTAATGTCAAATGTCATCTCAGCATATGCTTTATTACTATGATAACCCATAGGTAACTGACTTGGTAAAAGTGCAAATTACATATTCAGCTCCTTAAAGATGTCAATGAAAGTCATTTAATCAAGCTTCTCATTGCTTGTGCTGTGTAATCAAGACGACCCGATTAAAGTCAAAGTCGGAAAGCCATAAGCTCCCCTCTGATGTCTGGCATGTCTCCTCTCAAGTTCAACCTGGCTCACGGCTATAGGTTATATTTTGTAAGCATATTAATAGAAATGTGTTTCCTCGAGGAGATGGTACAGAATTAATTTTACTCACAAAAACGCAAAACAGAGAAGGTTGATTTCTCCATTTAGACTTCAAATGCCAACACTGTTAAGAACCAGAGCAAACATGCATCCCACGAAGAGAGACTAGGAGAGCCTTTGACCAAATATGCCAGCCCCTGCCACAAATACATATCAGCCCCTGTATTCCAGACTACTCCATGGTCAGTTGGAGTCCGGTTAGAATTGGACTGCTGGGCTTTATTCCCTTCCGGGTTGTGGACACAGCACAGGGCAGCCTCTACCCACCCCCCCAGTCCCTCATCCAATCTCCCATCCTGATGCGGAGGCAACTTCCTCACATCTACTTCAGGGTCTCCTGGGGGCTTGTCCAACTATATGCCCTTTCATGACCCCAATACCAGTCTATAAATCAGGTTAGGTACACAGGATGCTCTCTCCACTGAATTCCAAATGGATCCACACTTCTCCAGACCATCCTCAACAGCCCCTTAAACCAAACCAGACTGTGCTTTCAGAGGACATCAAGCAAGTGAAGTGAATTAACCTATCTGTCTTTTGAGAGCTGTGGTAAAATAGGGGCACTGAGATAGAGAAGTCTGTGTTTGGAAACACAGAGGCACAAGCCCGAGAATTAGTTTGCCTGTGAGATTTACATGAGTAATGCTTATTAATGTGATCTTAATAAGAAACAAATTGACATAAAGCCTCTCTCTTATCCCCAAGCAGCTTCACCGGCAGATGGAGAGAGCTCTTCATTCACTCCTGAAATACCTGGAAAAGCCACAGGCAGTGTTGCCCTGGCAACATTCTAGAAGAACAAATCTTGACCCAGATGAGAGAAGGCAGGTAATGTGGAATTTACAAAGCAGAATGAAGCCTCTTCAGGAAAAGACAGTGTAACTGTGTGCAACTGTTAGACCCCTCATTCTTTACTCTGGGGCATTACTTTGAGCAGTTCTCAATCCCAGCCTGAGTTGCTGCACTATTTTCAGAAGGCCGAGCTTCCTCCGCCCACCTTCCAGAGACATAGAGATCCAAGCCAGTTCAGCAAGATTTCCAGTATGGGGAGAGCAGAGCTCCCTGCATGAAGAACAAGGGGGCCGGCATTAGTGATAATGAAAGGCAAGGAGGGGTGAGAGGTCTCGGGTGAGGTGGGGGGGGCAGCATGAGAGCTACAGTCAAGATGAATACACCTCCTTCCACGGTGTGCAAATGGGCCCAGAGAGGGTGGCCAGGCATGACCTGAAAATCCCACCTAGGAATTACAATACCTCAGAGACCACCAACACAATGAGCAAGGCTTGTGGGCAAGAATCCAGAGACCCCTCTTCCAAACACCATGAGGTCATGTGCCCCCTCAAGATAGCCTCCAGGGGAAAATTGAGAAGGGCACGGAGCTCTGCCAGCCAGAACTGCACCCAAGTCAAAATTACCTAGCCCTAGATTATTCAGAGAAAAATCTATCTTCAGTTTTCTCTAACCAAGCTCATCTTCCTCTTGAGACCTTAGGCATGGCCTGTGAGAACAGAATCTCAGTTTTAGTTGAGCCAGATAAAAGCATTCTGCTTTGATGCTGACATTTACAAATTCTCTTTGGATAACTCCACTGTTAAGCTGGGTTGTTTTAATTTTGTGATCTTACTCTGCATGTGTCTGTGTGCAGACAAGTATCTAACACACACACACACACACACACACTCATAATAACATAAAGACAAAGGGAGATCTGACTACAGGTATACCAAAATTGAAAGTGATTCTTTACATAAAATCAGTTTCTAGAAATGCTACTCCTTTTTTTTTCCTGCTGATTTGTGTTTTCTAAATTTAGTACAGCAGATCTACATTTTAATACTACATAATTCATCTAAAAAGAATTATTTAAAAACACAAGTTAGTGAGAATGTACTGTTTCGCAGGGGGTGTCCCTCTTTATATTCTCCATAATCATCCAATCTTTTGCCTGATGAATTCTGTAAAGCACTAAAAATAGAAGGCCAACTCCTCTCATTTGCCTGGATCCCGGACCTGCAACTGACCACAAATGACCAAATGAAAATCAAGATTCCAAACTAACATTGGTTCAGTTCATCCAGGTGTGACAATGATAGGTATCTCTGTTTAACATGTCGAAGATTATTGTCCCTCAAATTATCAAACTCTGTCTAGGTGCAGTCTCCCACTGGGCACTACACAGCCATGGATCTTCTAGAAATTCTCTTTCCTCCAAGTAATATCTGGGGAGAGATCATTGTATTCTGACCATTCTCAAAAGACTCCTCCAGACACAACTGGCCCAAATGCCAATCATCGTAAATATGCACGCTCAGTACTATATTAGAGGTCAAGAGTACAAGTGATCATGATCATTTTGCACTGCTTCCATCATTCCACATGGTCTAGGGCTTCATCAAGCTCTCATCCTTTCCCAGATGCAGCCTTCAAATCTGACCAATGAAGAGCCTGGAGGTGCTGTATTTCTGACATCCACGTCTACACGTTTATGACATAATCATGACTGCCATTTCCTGTGTCAAGATCTCACCCCAACAGAATGGGTGAGGCAGAACATGGAGAGGAAAAGATCACCCTTTTTTATATGATGGTCTTACTCTCATTTTTTTCCATCAATAGTCCACATCGCAAAAGATTGCAGAAAATGTATATTTCAGATGAAATTTGAGCCAAGCACTATCAATCCTTGAACATACAAACACTCTGAGAGAGAACATGCGATACCTCATTCCACATAATTAAAGCTTACTGGAGCCTGCCTTCATTCTAGCAGTGGAGAATCCAATGCTCTTATCTGACAGGTTAATGAGGATGTGAAACGAATAGTATTTCTAATGAGGGTCTTTAGAAATTAATCATATCATATTATTATTAACAACTGCAAAAGCTAAACTTCCAGAGGTTAGATTACATAGGATAATTTTAAAATGTGAGCAAGCCAATATTAAAGTGACAGAAGGCTACTTCCAAGTGGGAATAATAAGACATAAAGTACAGAATAAAAAATAAGAATGGGTAAAGCAATTAAGATGTTGCTTCATCTCAATGTCTCTGTGCATTTGAAAATGTAATATTTCATTTAATAATCGCTTGTGCTGTTGTTTTTATCTTCTGCCTTACAGACTACAAGAAGGAAGAAAATAACAGAATTGGGGAGAATGTTTTGATGGCATGAAAAATGAAGTACAAAATCGAACGATCCTATTCACTCAATAAACTTCTCGCTAACACAAGGCATCACATACCTTTCCCAATTCTTCAACTGACTCTTTTTCTTGGGTTCTCAAGACTGAGACTGCCAGCTGAGAACAAGAGTTGGTAAGTTTTCAAAGGCAAAGCACCTACACAGTCACCACCCCACCTGAGTGCATGATCAAGGACCATCCGCCAGGCAGTTACCATCAAACCCCTACAGAGTTTTGAAGTATCCTCTGTCTGGGGCGCCAGGGTAGTGCAGCTGGTTTAGCATCCAACTCTTGATTTCAGCTCAGGTCATGATCTCAGGGTTTGGAGATCAAGCCCCACATCAGGCTCCACACTCTGGGCTGAGTCTGCTTGAGATTCTCCCTTTTCCTTTGCCCCTCCTACTCATGCTCACATGCTCTCTCTCTACCCCCCTCTCTCGCTCTCTGAAATAAACAAATCTTTAGAAAAGAAGAAAAAGAAATAAGTTCTTCCTTCCTAGCAGGGAACAAGGAGGCAGATTTTACTAAATACGCATTGCCATTCATCTGGGATCAGTGAATGAGCCCCCAGTATATATCTGAACTGTTAGTGATGGGCACGACATGAACCAAGACAAAAAATGAGTTTCAAAGCAGTGGAAGAAGGCAAAGAGCAGTGAACAACAGTGTTTACATGGTGGCCACATTTCATCAACATCCTAAGATCATTGTGAAGCTATTTAAGGATTGGGGGCAGGGGGGAATGTGTAACACAACCAAGTACGAATTCTGAAGATATCCCTGCTTGTGACATGAACAGTGTGAGCGGACCAGAAAGGACCAAGTGTAGGCACAGAATATATAAGAAGCTCTAGCAGCAGTTCAAGAACAAGGGCCTGGTACTCGGTGTCTTGATCTATAAGAGAAGAGATGAGACTGGAAAAAATAAACAAAATTCAAGAGATCTTGAAAAGGTGAACAAATAGGTCATGGTGATGAGTTGAAGATGATATAAGAATGAGATCTTTCATATCCACTCTGTAAAAGAGTTTCCTGAACACCCTGGTGAGGTTAAGATTAATGTCTTTGGCCCCAGATATCCGTTGGCAGATGGATGGATAAAGAAGATGTGGTATACTGTGATATACACACAATATACATACAATAGGATATTATTCAGCCATCAAAAAGGATGAGGTCTCACCATTTACATCGATGTGGCTGGAACTGGAGGGTAGGATGCTGAGCAAAATAAGTCAAGCAGAGAAAGACAATTATCATATGGTTTTACTCCTATGTAGAATATAAGAAATAGTGCAGAGGATCATAGGGGAAGGGAGGGAAAACTGAATGGGAAGAAATCAGAAAGGGAGACAAACTATAAGAGACTCCTAGCTCCAGAAAACAAACTGAGGGTTGCCAGAGGAGAGGTGGATGGGGGAATGGGGTAACTGGGTGACATGCATTAAGGAGAACATGTGATGGGATGAGCAGTGGGTGTTATATGCAATTGATGAACTACTGAATTCTACCTCTGAAACTAAGGATGTACTCTATGTTGGCTAGTAGAATTTAAATTTAAAAAAAAATTATTGTCTTTGTCAGTATAAAAGAAAAGGCTTGGGGTGCCTGGGTGGCTCATAGGTTAAAACCTCTGCCTTCAGCTCAGGTCATGGTCTCAGGGTCCTGGGATCGAGCCCCATGTCGGGCTCTCTGCTCAGCGGAGAGCCTGCTCCCCCCGCCCCCCTGCCTCTCTGCCTACTTGTGCTCTCTCTCTCTGTCAAATAAATAAATAAAATATTAAAAAAAAAAAAAAAAAAGCAAAGGCTTAGAAAGGCAGGAATTCAGTGGAGGACAAAAGTCAGATTTCTGAGCCAGATCTGTCTGATTTGGAAGCCCCTATATATTTCCAGAGAGCATGCTTCACATGAAGCAGAACAAGGCCTTCACTGCTGTCACCCACAAATATGGGAACATTCTCTTGCTACGTCGGTCCTTCTTACTTCTCTGATCCTAGTTTCATTCACACAACTAACCTTATTCCTATACTTCCTATGCCATCAGGCAACATAAACCCTATGATATCCAGGTTCCCATAATACTATTTCAAGAAAAAAAAAACAAAAAACAAAAAAACCAAGATCTCTCACTGGCTTTGTCAAGGATAAACAGGATTCTTTTTCCCCTTGTGCTTTATACACATACTTTATTCTTCTTCTCTCATTAGCTAGACTAATTTTTTTGTAGTATCCATCCACTGGTTTGCTTTTCATACACAAGTGAAATTAAATGTCTCCCTCACTCCCTGGCCTTAGTCTTTTATGTTTTCTCCCCTCTTCTACTAACACTTATCTCAGCAATCTGTTTCAGTTCTTTGGCATATTTCAAACCATATACAAAACCAGGACAGCCAATTAATCATGTGGTTTTTCCCACACACTCCACTTTTCTTCCTTATATTATTATCTGTTGCTACGTTCCCAAGATTTACTGATCTCATTCCTTAATCAGTAATGTCATGTGTAATATTTTTTGTGTCTCTTTTAAATGCATAACCCAGCCAAATTTCTTCTGGGATTGAAATGATTTTTTTTTTTTTTGAAGCAATGAAGCACATTTCTAACTGTAGAGCAAACTGTGGCAGTTACTGTCACCAAATACAGCCACGTGACCTCTTGGATGATCACCCATCTTTCTGGGCCACGCTGACACATTAAATGTGCTGGGATGAGTGAGGGTTGGCATCAAAGAGACATCAGGGCTGGAATAAACCGGCCCAGCCTCTGAGATTCTGCCCACTTTGTCAATCAGCACATCTTTCTGACCTAACCACAGTTTTCAGGTTTTTGAAAATGCAAACTTAAAACTTCTTTTTTTTTTTTTT
>PISX010019474.1:0-38004 GCA_004024625.1 Mellivora capensis | reverse complement strand
CAACTCCCTTCTCCTCTCCATCTCCCCATGTCCTCCGTGTTATTTGTTATGCTCCGCAAATAAGTGAAACCATATGATAATTGACTCTCTCTGCTTGACTTATTTCACTCAGCATAATCTCTTCCAGTCCCGTCCATGTTGCTACAAAAGTCGGGTATTCATCCTTTCTGAGGGAGGCATAATACTCCATAGTGTATATGGACCACATCTTCTTTATCCATTCGTCTGTTGAAACATTTTGGTAATTTTTGAAATATTGTAAACTTTTTCATTATTATTTTATTTGTCAGGGTTATCTGTGGTCAGTGATTATGGCTTGCTGAGATGATGGCTAGTGTTTTTTAGGAAGAAAGTATTTTTAATTAAGATATTAATTTTTAATTAAGGTATTATTTTAGACATAGTGCTATTGCACGCTTTGAAAACTATAGTATGGTATTAATATAACTTTTATATGCACTGGAGAATCAAAAAATTTATTTGACTTGCTTTATTGCAATTCTCATTTTGTTGCAGTGGTCTGGAACCAAGCCAGCTATATCGCTGAGATATGCTTATATTTATTTAAAACTGTTCATTTAAGGATTGTTCTGTTTAGAAAAATAGTTAATTGAGAAAAAGAAAACCATAAGAGTCAATACTTTTTCCTAGAAGTAGTCAAGCTCATTTTAAAAAGATGGTATCAATCCCTCAAATATTCAGTGTATTCCAGAGCTTTTTTAAAAACAATTTATCATAATATGATTGCAGTAGAAAATTAATGAGAAATTCTTAAAATAATTTTGTCTGATGACATTTTGTAAATTCCAAAGAGACATAACCTTTTGTTACCATTTCTAAAACACCCTTTAAAACTAACTTGAAATGAATTTTTAAACTGCAGGTTTTTATGCTCATGAGGCAGACTGTAATTCACACAGACGTGAATTCACATAGGTATTATTCCAAATAAATGATATAGAACAGGATTTTATTTTACTATTTTTTAAAGATTTTATTTATTTGACAGACAGAAATCACAAGTAGGCAGAGAGACAGGCAGAGAGAGAGAGGAGGAAGCAGGCTCCCTGCGGAGCAGAGAGCCTGATGCAGAGCTCGATCCCAAGACTCTGGGATCAAGACCTGAGCCAAAGGCAGAGGCTTTAACCCACTGAGCCACCCAGGAGCCCCTAAAACAGGATTTTAAAAGAGTTTTGAAGAACCGTAGAATTTTAAGATCATTAATCTTGGAAAGAATGACATACCTTGCAACACTAAGAAATTGTTATTATATAAGACAATGTATCAGTTAGCATTTACCATGTAACAAACCACCCCAACATTAGCAGCTTGACACAGTAAGCCTTTGTTATTGTTTACAAGTGTCTCCTGTATCTATGGTCAGTTGCCAAGTCATCTGGGGTCTGATTCTTTAGGATGGATATAGAGCTAGGACAACTCAGCTCTACCTCATGTGGTCCGTCTTCCTTCAGTAGGTTGCCTAGATTTATGTACATGCCATAGGAGTTTCAAGAAAGAAAGTAGAACAGCATAAGGCCTCTGGAGGCCTGTGCTCAGAACTTACACATCACTTTTCTATATTCTATTTGTCAAAATAGTCACAGGATTAACAATGTGCCAAAGTAGACATGATGGGAGGAATTGCAAACTCACACTACAAGGTAAATGGATATAAGGAAAGAAATAATTATAGCCACTTTGTAAATAAACTGGAAAGTTTATTTAAACCCAAGAATCAAAATGTTTTAATATATCATGAATTAATGCAAACATCAGGAGGAGAGTCTAACACAAAAAGATCGATGTTGACAACTATTTGCAGACAAAACTTCTATCTTACTCTTCTCTTTGAGTCAATCCACTAGACTGATAGTAGTTACTGTTCAAGATAGAATACTGGCCTCCCATTGATGTCTGCTTCTTCTAATCCCCAGAATCTGTGAATGTTTTGCCTGATGTGGCAAAAGGGACTTTGAAAATGAGATTACGTTAAGGAACTTGAGCTGCAAAGATTTTTCTGAATTATCCCAGGTGAAAACAGGGTCTTTATAAGAGGGAGGCTGGAATGTCAGAGTGAAAGAGAGTCAGAGAAGGAGTTATGATGCCAGAGAGAGGTAGGAGAGATGCAGGGCCATGACTCAAGGAGTGTGGGCAACCTCTAGAAATTGGAAAAGGCAAGGAAATCAGCTCCCCTCTAGAGCATCTATAAGGAATGTAGACCTACAGCCACCTTGACTTTAGCACAGCGAAACTTATTTCAGACTTTGATCACCAGAATTACAAGATAATTTTTGTAGTCTTAAACAACTAAGTTTGTGAAAATTTGTTACAGCATTATTAGGAAACTAATGCAATTATCTTATAGGCTCTTCAAACATTGTTAAAAATGGTTAGGTCATATGTGATTTTGGATTTTTTTCTCTTCTCCAATGAATATATTCCCATATTTCAAAATTAGATCTTTGATGTCTTTCTATTTGAAGTTGATGATATGAATGGTTGTGATGTTATCAGAAACATCAATATATCTTAGTCTGGGGTGATCTGTATTTGATAGGAACACCTAGTCACTTAAAAGGTGAATTGACCAGAAGAAGAGGGAGTTTGGCAAAGGAGGGAAAGAAAGGGAGAAAGAGAAAGAATATTATAAAGGAACAAATAAACACTAAAACTTTGTGGGACACACTTGTTTCAATTCTTGTTACTTCTGTGGCTGATAAAGTTTCTGTGGAATGTATGTGCAATTTTTAAATAAAACCAATTAAACTCTACCTAGTCAGTTCAGAACATCATTTAGATTAACTTAGAGTGGAAAAAGATGGTATAAGTTCCTCCTTTTTTCTTTCAAGCTCCCAGTTGTCCACAGAACTGGGACAGTGAGACCAATGAATAAGCTGCCCTCAAGGGAGGGAAATTGGAGGGGGAGATGAACCATGAGAGGCTATGGACTCTGAAAAACAACCTGAGGGTTTTGAAGGGGCGGGGGTGGGAGGTTGGGGGAGCCAGGTGGTGGGTATTATGGAGGGCATGCATTGCATGGAGCACTGGGTGTGTGCAAAAACTATGAATTCTGTTATGCTGAAAAGAAAAAAAAGGGGGATCCCACAGTAAATCAGGAATTCTTGATTCAATTAATTAATTTTGACTTTTCCTATTCATGTCTTTAGACTCCAAATGGTTAATAATCTGATTTTTCACAGTAGGTTACTTAAATGACTCATGTGGTCATTAGGTCATGTGGTCATGTGTTTTTTTATGCACAGTTGTGATCTTTCTCAAAAACCCCACTCACTTGTGCAATCATGTTGAATTTAGTTAATGCCCAAAGAGAAACTATTTCTATCTTTTACTTAAGCCCTCCAGTTGACAAAGACCATTCATACATGAGATGGACTAAAAAAACAAAACAAAAACACAATTACTGCATTTTAGTTGTGCTGTCTCATAATGCATTGGTTCAATCTATTGTATAATTGAAGGCTTGGATGAGAATTTGAAGACACAAGGCTAAGGGACTGTGGAACTACATGGGCATCAGTGACGAAACAGGATATAAATAATTAAATATGGTATAGTTTCTAGAGTATGTTATTTTCATTCCCTCCAATAATCAAAGCCTCTGGCGTTTCATTTAATGGCTAGTTTGTCATTTCCTACTTTTAGTTTTGCATAAAATCAGACCTTTAAAAGTATAGGTGAATCATGATTGCAGTTTGCTCCCACTACAAAATCACCCCAAGAGATGCTTAAAGTTTCATTTGCTCCTGAAACCCAGGCATGTGGGAACTATGGAATTAATCTAATCTAATCTAATCTCAGAGCAGGAAAGTTTCTTTTCAAGCAGTTACCTGTCACAGCCTTCTGACTCTCTTATCTCCCACCCTCCTCTCTAATCAGTGTTCCTGAGATAATTTCTGTCAAGCTTGACTTTTGTTGTAAAAGCACTTAACAGGACCGAGGTTTTTACAGCTTTGAAAAGTATTACTGAAAAAATCTGTCCACCAAACTGAAAATAGCTAAATATTTTTTTTTCCTGTGGGAAACATTTTAAAGGTCCTTGAAGAAATAAAATATTTTTTCTTTGCGTGAAAAATGGGCGAGTAATTTTTTTGTAGAACTGAAGTAAATGTTTTAATGAGAAAGATCATTACTTTTTTTATTGGGGGAATATATGGAATCATAATTTTCATTTCTGCATACAGTATAAGAACATAATATTTGGTGACAAAGCATCAGTTGAAAGCCTTGGCTCAGCTACTTCTCTATCATATAAACTTGAGTGAGTTATTTCACCTCATTAATCCTTAATTTTCACATCTATAAAATGAGGAAATTAATACAGCACAAGATTTTTCTGAAGATAAAGTTATATACTACCTGAAGGAGAAGAGGTATTTAAGTGGTAGCACCACATAAAATTTAAGAAATTGTACCAATGTAGCACCAAATGGGTATTTTTTCTATTTTGTTTTCTCTGGCATCATTTCTGTAACTTAACACATACCTTTGGGAAATTGTTTAATCTCAGTGACTTCTGTTTTCTTACCTATAAAGGTAGAGGCTTACACTCTATGGTTTGTAAAAATAGAAAGGTGCCTTGGGCAAAGAAGTTTTTATTTCAGACACTAGGGTGTGTGATAACAGCCTAGTCTTTTACACAGACCCCACATAGAAGGGTTTTCATTGAATATTCAGTAGAGCAAATGCTAATGAAACTTTCCAACATGATTTATAACCTCATTTTGAGATGATGAGACAAAGGACAATAATCAGTTAAATTATAGTTTTGAAAGCTTTGTTGAAACCCTAAACGGAGACACGTTGCCACCTTCATTGTCCTTTCCATTTAATAGAGAAAGTCACTGCCATTTAGGGTATCCAAATCCAAGAGAGATGAAGCTTACATGTTATAAAAGTGTTTATTGTATTTACATCCACACACACACACAAAGAAGAAACTTCAAAGTCACCACAAGGATAGGAATGTTTCATTTTATGCAATTTTTTCTCAGTGGTGTAATTTGCTTTCATTTGAAATAATATTAGTACTTTGTTCTTTTCATCCATTTATACATTTATTATCTTACAGTCTGTTGTCCAGTGCTTTATGTTAGCTGGGGGGGGGGGGGAAGCAGCTCTGTGATCCGATGGTAAATTTAAAGCTGGACTTAAAGATAACTAGAAGTAACCGCCATGTCTTCTCATTCTTGTCTCACAGTGATTTAGGCAGTCACAATAGGACATTGTTAAAAAATATAGTTCCAGTAACCACAGAAAGCTGGTAAACAATATTGACTCACCTTCATCTGGGAAAACTTTTGTCCAGTTCATGGGTTGGCATTCTTTAACATTTTACTTGGATGACTAGTGAGAGTTTTCACCCTTGTGTTATAAGAATATTGATGCCAGCTCTGCTGCCTCTCTTGTGAACCCACTTTTTTTTTTTTTTTGCTCATCCTATATTCCCCAGATATTTACCCAACATTTCTACTTACTGACTGAATTAATTCAATGAGCCCCATGTATGATTCTCTTTGCCCTTCCCTGTTCTCCCTTTGCTGATTTTCATACGTGACCATATTCTTCTGGAGAATCCTCTCACCATAAGGATAAGCTAAAGGGGAAATAAAGAAAAGAAATTGATAAAATGCATTAAAAAGGATGATTAAAAGAATTTTGGACTTTGTTCAGAGCCTTTGACTCCATCAAGAGCCATGGAGATGATGTTCCTGTCGTGATATTCCACCAGCAATCCAAGGGCTGTCCTGAAATAGGTCAGCATAGGAATTCCTTTCACAATACCCTGAGAGATAAACTTCCATTTACTGTGGAAAAAACCTGGAAGAAACCAACTTAACAAGAGATTAGAGTCAGTATCACCAGTAACAAAACATCCTGATATCATGTACCTCCTGATGTGATAAACTGTGCAGGGCAAAGCATCACCCCTGTGGTGTCCTTGTCAACGTTATGATTTCAATTTAATCATGAAAAAAACATCAGATAGATCCATGTATAGGGGATTCTATGGAACAGCTGGCCATGACTTCAAAAGTGTAAGGCCTTGTTGGAAAAGTACTGAGAAACTGCCATAGACTAGAGGTGACCTAATAGACATGACAACTGAAGCGAGGATAAGGTTGCCTATTGAAAACTGGACCATCAAAGAGGGCATTAGTGGGAAAATAGGTAAAATTCTAATAAGGTCTGATTACTTCCTGATTTCAAAATTGTACTGTGTTTAAGATATTAATGTTAGAGGGGCGCATGGGTGGCTCAGTGGGTTAAACCTCTGCCTTCGGCTCACGTCATGATCTCAGGGTCCTGGGATCGAGCCCCGCATCGGGCTCTCTGCTCAGCAGGGAGCCTGCTTCCCCCTCTTTCTCTGCCTGCCTCTCTGCCTACTTGTGATCTCTCTTTCTCTCACTGTCAAATAAATAAATAAAATCTTAAAAAAAAAAGATATTAACATTAGAGAAAGCTGGACAATTGGTGTATGAGAATTCTCTGTAGTATTATAACATTTCCATAAGTCCAAAGTTATTTCAAAATAAAAAGTTAAATAATCATTTTGATCTTTGTTGAGGCCTTAGCACTGTGGAGTGGAGGATCATGATCTCTTGAGTTTTTCCAAACCTAACAGATTATCATATTATATCCCCTTGTTGAATGTAGTTCTTAACTTCACACCCCTATACTTCTCAAACCTTGAATGTTTCAGTCATTTCTCTCTGCCTGTAATCTCAGGTTCTCTGCAATTAATTATTTTCTTGGCAAGGGGAATTTAAGAAGCCTAAACAGTAGTTCAGAAGTTGAGTATGTAGACAACCTTACAGTTAGGTCTGGATTAAATTTATATCTCATTTTCACTCACCAAGTTTCACTACATTTTCAGGGTAGAGAGTAGGGTTACTGTCTTGTTTTTACTGCAGTCAAAGCGGCTGTTGTCTAGACCCTTAGTGTTGTTGTTTTTTTTTTAAGATTTTTGTTTATTTGACAGAGACACAGTGAGAGAGGGAACACAAGCAGGGGGAGTGGGAGAGGGAGGAAGCAGGCTCCCCGCTGAGGAGGGAGCCCGATGCGGGGCTTGATCCCAGGACCCTGGGACCATGACCTGAGCTGAAAGCAGATGCTTAACCAACTGAGCCACCCAGGCGCCCCTACACCCTTAGTTTTATCTTGACTTATATTCCTTCAACTCATTATCTCAAATTCAAAAAACGCAAATTATCTCTTGTCTTGAACGCAAACTCCAGGAACTATAGTTATCTTTGCCCTTTTGATGCTGATTTGACATCAAGTTTCAATCTCTATGATACATTATGAGCCCTTTCAAAATGGTCACCCTTTTTTTCAGGGGATATAGTCTTTTAATGGATTTCTCAATTACTTAGGAAGTTTTGTGTTTTTGTGGGGTTTTTTTTCCTTCTGTTTTGGACTAGGCCTTTTGGTGGCTAACTTCCTCAACTCCATAGGCTCTCCTTTCTGGTCTTTCTCGCTGTGAACTGAGCCTCGGGACTGATATAGCAACACCCTCTTTAATACAATTGTCCTTTTTTATTCCTCAGAGTCCTTCATCTGAACTTAGAAGTCTGGAAACTTGTCAGAGTTGAAATCAGGATATTTAGCATGGAGAAAAGTGCAGGCCCTGACAATCCAAAATGGATATGGCTATCAATAGTTACAGCCATCCTAGTCCTCTCATCCTGGACATCAACCTACTTTTGGACATGGAAATCTACCCTTATTTTAGCACCTGCTTAGCACTCACTATATTGTGTATGGAAACCCAATAGTTAATGCATTTTCCTATTTGGAAAGATATTTCTTTGTTTAATGTGTAGTGGTGAGTGAATGCAATGAGTTTCAAACACCTGAAACAAATTCAAGCTCCATTAATGTTTCTCATCTATACCAACTACCAAATATGATGATTTATGGTACTTAATAGTGTACTAACTTGTTTTATGTCAATGTAAGTCATTTATTGGATGCTATGAGACAAATTGCTCTAAAGCATGGTAATGCATCATAATACATGCAGTTCTCTTCCCCCCTCCCATTTGAGAAAATATGTCAGGAGCAAACATTTAAATTAATCAAAATGCTCTGATTTCAACCTTGATTAGATGTCAGAATTTTTTTATTAATGATAAAGGTGATATAAAATATTTCCATTTCTGATCAAGATGATTTTATGATTTAAGATCTAATCTCTTTTCCATTTACCTTTATTTTTAAGTGTTAGGAGTGGTTTTTTTTTTCCTTGTGTCTTGAAATATATTTGAAATTCTCATAGGAGAGAAAATTCAAGTTATGCACAATAAGAAAAAACACCAGGGGCTTCACAGACACTCTCTTTCTCCCATTCTTTCTCTCTCTCTCTCTCTCTCTCTCTCTCTCTCACATACACACACACACACAAACACACACAGGCTTTTAAAATATTTCATGTTTAAAAGAAAAATTGAAAATTTGTGTGATATATATGTGTCCTCTAAAAAGATCTATATATCCGGGAACAGCAACCAGCAATTGTGTTTTTACTGAGACATGTTTCAATTCTGCTCTTTGGTTTATAACTATAGTTTTTTTGTAGGGCCTATTCATTTCTGAGGTTATCCCTGAATGCCTCTCCTTGTCCTAACATTGGTCTGCTCCTGGACCACTGGAGCAAGAGGCCCCAGGCTGCTGCTGCTGCTGGCAAGCAAGTAGTAGTATGGAGCACTGAGTACTAGCCAGGCACTGTGCTGAGGGCTCCGAAGACATTACTGTCCTTTAATACCCACAGCCATCTTAGAACATAAGAACTATCATAATTCCCATTTTACAGCTACAGGGTGAAGAAGTTAAATGTACCATTGGTACATAATAGAACAAGGATTTAAACCCAAGTATCTCAATCCAGAATCTACATACTAAAATACTACTCTGAATGCTGTCTGGATTCATGTTGTCCATTTCCATACAGGATCTCACAGCTGTTTCTGGTATGAATACATCCTTGATGGTCATAGAAATCACAGTAGCATTTAAATTATGAGTGCCACAAACCACATATTCTCAATTCTAAGGTGCCTCCTTTTTCATACTTTTTAACATCTTTGAATAGCTTAATAAATATTCATGTGCAAAATAACTTTCATACTAACAAGGAGCTTTACAAAAAAAGTGAAAACAATTCGTGACTTATTTGGTAGGAAGAATAAGTGTTATATTGAACTTATTTCTTTCTTCTTTTAGGGACTGAGAGTGCAAGCAGAGATTAATATAGTGCAACACGACCCAAAGAAAGATATTTAGAGATATTTGAAGAAAAAGAGAGGGAGAAAGAATTTATTTTAAAGGGGGGAAAAAAGAACCTTAGAAGTTTAATAACCGTTAGAAGCCAAAAATTAATTATCCGGTTGATAAAACCAAAGTCTAGACAAAAAGTTTGAGATTTTTTTGAAACCTAAAAGCTGCTAGAAAAGGAACCCAGAGAGGAGGGAGAGAGCAGATCAAGACCAAGCAAAAAAATGTAAATTTAATGAACAAGAATGTAGTCTGCTTCTTTCTGTTTTGTGTGGTTTTTAATCCTCTGAATTTCCTACTACTACATACTTAAATTCCCTTACATTTGCTGTGGCATATATTTTTATATAGGCAATACTGACTTATTTATCTCAAATTTTATTTTTTTAATTAAATTCTGTCCTCAGTTTTTCAACCTATTCTGAAAACTTGCACCTAGACATTCTTCAACTACCTAAGTCTGAGTTCATTATCCTCCACCTAAATCAACTTCTTACCCAAAGGCTTCTATTTACAATGACAACACCTTGTATGCAGTGACCAAGAGTCCTCTCTGTTAGTTTAATTTATCCTGCTCATTTGTCTTCAACCCCCATTTCTCAATTTCTCTTTTCACTTTTCATTTACTACCTATCCCTTATTACTTCACACCTGGCTTATTGCAATACCTTCTCTGATGCCATGATTTATAACAAGAGGTATGTATTTGGTCTTTGACCCTATTCCTGGCACAAATCTTCTAAAACCCTTGGGATTTCCTATGGTAAGAGTGATAAAGATATCTTTTCTTATATCAATGCGGTGACCTTTGGAAAGCCTTCAGGTTGATGGGTAGTTGGTAGGGGAACAAACTAGGTGAGCAGAGGGTTAGAAGTTTAAGTACTCCCCTACCAATTTAGGGGGACTGGAGAGGGTTGAGAGGTGAAATCAGTTGCCAATGGCCAGTGATGTAGCCAATCATCATTATGTAATGAAGCCTCCATAAAAACCGAAAAGTATGGGATTCAAGGAGCTTCTGGGTTTATGAACACATGGAGATTCAGGGAGAATGGCATGTTTGGAGAGAGCATAGAAGTTCCATGTCCCTTCCCATACATCTTGCCCTATGCATCTCTTCATCTGGCTTCTCCTGAGTTATCTACTTCTATAATAAACCAGTAATCTAATAAGTAAAATGTTTCCTTGAGTTCTGTGAACTGCTCTAGCAAATTATTGGAACCAAAGAAAGGAAGAGATCATGGAAACCTCTGATTTATAGTCAGTCAGTCATAAGTATAGGTAACAATGTGGGCTTATGATTGACATCTGAAACAGGGAGGCAGGGGGTGGGGGTGCTGTCTTCTAGATTGAACCCTTAACCTTTGGGATCTGATGCTCTCTCCAGGTGGATGGTGTCAGAATTGAATTTAATTATAAGATACCCAACTGATGTTCCAAAAAAACCCACATGCACATATATTAGAATTGGGTCTAGGAACCCAAAAGTTCTTCCTTTCTAGTATCTTAGTCCTTCTAGAGTAAACCCCTTTTGTCAAAGCTTGATCTTCTAATTCCCACGGCTGTGGACTTGTGTACCATATCATATACTTACATATGTTATATATATATGTGTTTTTTTTTATAATGTTGCATTGTCCACTATAGAGTCACTAGTCACCTGTGGTCACTTTAAATTAAATTTTAATTAGTTATAGTTAAATCAAATTAAAAATTCATTTCCTTTGTCACACTAGCTGTATTTCAAGTTCTTAATAGCTACACATGGCTAGCAGTTACTGAAACAGCATGATACAAAGCATTTCCATTATGGAAGAAAATCTATTGGGCAGTATGCTCTACTGGCTACTCTGTGGCATTCCAACCTCTCCATCTGAAATGCTCCTAGTAGTTTCTAAGTGTTCTAAAATTCTTCTTGCTTGTTCCAGTCTGCCTTCCCACTTCATACTAATGCCTCAGGTAGAGGATGCCTAACTTTCTCTTTTTCATTATGCCCCCAAATGCTCAGAGACATTGTATTGTTGGAAGCTCTCCAGGCCACAGTGCCAAGGGATAAAGAAGGTAATGCAACATGAATCTGCTGACAGTGATTTATTTACCGTGAATGCTGCGCATGCTATTGGGACTAGTTGTAAGCCTCCATTTGATCCAAAGAAGATCCAAGGTCCAAGAAGCTCCAAAAGAAGCTTCTCAAGAGTGTTTGTTGGAATTTTTTATTCAATGAAAAATTTTTAAAAATCTATTTCCTTCTAGCTCTTGATTTCATGCAGACACTTTTCCAGTGGTGCTCTCTTGGACCCCTTTGGGCATATAGGCGTGTTCATTGGTCTCTTTCTTTTCTTTCCCTCCCCATGGTTTTTAACAGACTGCTAAGCACAAGGTGGGTTTTCTAAGTACCTTGGGAATAGGTGGATGAAAATCTTCCGTTAAAATGAGCTCTTTCATTGTCTGTTATCCGGGTCATGTGAATTAGCATTCCATTCTTAGGATTCAGCTTCAAGAAATTTTTAAGCCTACGTTACCTATAGTTGTATTCCTTCTGCTCATTTGATGGCAGGGGTTTGATAACCTAATGTCCTCCGTCCCTTGCATATGGTCATTCCAACCTAAGCAATTTTGTCATTGGTTATGTAGGTTGGACATCCTCTCTTACCATTCTGTATGCCTTATAGATGACACTAGTGAGATAGTGCAAGAAATAGACACAAAAGAATTATTGCTCTTTTATTTACCTTTCTTACTGTTAAGTCTGACCTTACTTTGCCGTCAAGCTGTGTCTATCAGCTTCCCAAAGGATAAACTGCCTCACAATTCCTATTTCTTCCATTTTTCTGGTGCATTATTAGACAATGCCCTATATATGCTGGTTGAAAGTGCTTTCATCTCTATGTTGCAAAGACTTATGGTAGAGACTACTTCATGATCCACCCTTCCACCCACTCACCACCACTGCCTGCTCAGGAAGCCCATTTATAATGCACTGGGACTGTTATTTGACCTTTTTTTTCCTACTCTGGAAAAAATTAAGTAATAATCAATTATTCCCTACTCTTTTTAAATTACAAAACATTTCATCTATAGAGAAAAGTCTAAAAATATATTGTGCGTTTTCTTGTAGCTCTGCAACAAAAATTCAGTGGTGAGCTTATAGACTCTGAGGCATTGAGATCCTTTTTGTGTAGGCCACCATGGAATTGAAAGATTTTTTGGCTAGCAAAAAGCTTCATCTCGTGCTAATGTCCAAATTCCCCCTTTTCTTTTTCTTTTTCTTTTTTTTTTGATTTTATTTATTTATTTGTCAGAGAGAGAGAGAGAGAGAGCGAGCGAGCACAGGCAGACAGAGTGGCAGGCAGAGGCAGAGGGAGAAGCAGGCTCTCTGCCGAGCAAGGAGCCCGATGTGGGACTCGATCCCAGGACGCAGGGATCATGACCTGAGCCGAAGGCAGCCACTTAACCAACTGAGCCACCCAGGCGTCCCCAAATTCCCCCTTTTCAATAACATTTGAAGATTTCTGCATAAAGCAGAAGATAAACTGAACATATGCAAGACTCAGAATAAATAATAAATACGTGCTGCCCCTACCACATATACAATAAATAAGCCAACTAGAAAACCAGCTATTTCCTTTCTGTTTTCTTTGTTTGTTTGTTTGTTTTTGAGAAAGGAAACCAAAGGTTTATAGGATATATACCTAAGTAAATGGTTTCTAATACTCAAAGTGAAACATTCATAGATATAGTTGTGCTGAATCATCATATTTTCTTTCTTATTCTTCATCAGAGAATAAAACCAAAGTTTTGGTTCCCAAGGATGTTCAGCATCTGAATTTCTTTGCTGCTAAATGGAAAAAATATATAGGTAACATTCCTATCATTCCAAAGAGAATGAGGAGGTGGAAATGAAGGAAGAAAGTACTGCTAAGAAGCACAGATCCTATTTTCTTGTAATGCCACTAATAATAACTTAGAAGTAGTAGCTAGAGTATAAATGCTATATAAGCAAAAATAAATCTATACCAAATGGTTTTTAATGCTTGAAAGGTAAAAGTAACTGCAAAGTTAAAATCAGTTTACTATAAACAAATTCTCCATAGCAACATATTTTGCCAGAGTTCTCCCTGGAGTTTTTTGACATATTGCTCAGAAATGCCTCAAAAGAATGTACCTAGTGAGATCTTTCCCATTCATCATTTTCTCCTGAGAGAAATTAAGAAGTATAAATTCTTCCTAAGAAATTATTCCCATTCCAATATGAACATTACTAATAAGTCTTCTCCCAGCATGGGAAGATTATACTGACTTTTAACTAGCAAATGTGGTTCCAGAGTAGCTAATCATTAAAAAACCAGAGACAATCCATTTCCAAAAAGATATGGCAGTTATAGTGACTGTTGTAGAATGATAAGAATCTCAAAGGAGAAAACTGCCCTCAGGTGTCATTGAGTCAACTTTCCTCCCAAGGTTGGAATCTATATTATATCCCAGACAGATGGCAGCCTAGCTTTCCTTTAAACACTTCCAGTTTCAAAGAATTCATGCTTCGGCAAAGCAGTTCTCTCTATTGTCAAATGGCTCTCTTTCTTAGAAGGTTAATCCTCATGCCGAAGAGAATGTGTCTCCTGGGAACATACACGTTTTGAGTAAGGTTTTGCCCTTTGAAGCAGTACAGAATATTTTCCATTTGGTACTGTGGGAAATGACAGGCTGTGTCTAATCTTGAGGGCTCAGGACACAACTTAGCAGTAGGAGGCGAGGCCGGGATGTTCCTGGGTGACTTAGGAAGAGTCAGGGCTAACGCTACACATGACAAGGGCACGCTATGACTCAGCAGGTTCTCACTGAGGAAAGACAGATGCTCTGAAATCATCCCTCCCTCCAAAAAAGGTTGGCCATTAATTAAGGGGTCTGTGCTGGATAGGTCAGCCAATACATTTATCTTCCTTTGTAGATGTTTTAAAAATTGTTGTTTTGTGATTTTATGTTTTTTTGTTGGTGGTGGTAGATACATAAGAAATACATTAGTAGACCCATTTGGGAGTGCCAGCAGCTATGACAGAGACAGATGCCATTGACTTTTTTTTGTCCAAGTGTTTCAGGAAGCACTTGGGTTAGAAAGGTAGAGGATTTGACAACTGTGGGTTCCATCAGCATTTTTTATTACCTTTCTTGAGTGCAGTTCCTACTTTTCAGAACTGTTAGAACCCTGTGGTGCTGACATAGTATGTCCCTGTTAAGGCCTTGGTTTTTCTGGCTAGGCTTCAAACCAAGGCCCTGTAGCAGCTTCATTTGCATCGATAGATGCCAAATGTAGCATTTTTGTCTTTTTTTACTGCTACTCTTTTTTGAAAAAAAAAAAAAAAATTCTTTTTTTCAATGACAACTTCACTCACAAGCATATGTATACTAGTTTTTGTTTTGTTTTTGACTGATTGTGCTTGCACATATCATAGCCTCTTCCTTCCCATGACAATTATCTTCTCTATCATTACAGGCAGATTAAGGACCCGAGTTGAAAGACAAGAGGCTTCCTAAGTGTTTCTGCTGCTAGAACTCTTTTTGTAGGATGCCAAATAACAGAACATAACCTTTCTTTCAATCCACTCCAACCGTCCCACACACCCAGCTGTTTCTCAGCATTTAGCACTGTGATACTTTTTTTTCCCAGCTTTACTGACAAACAAAACTTTAAGATACTTAACATGTACAACTTGGTTTGATATACGTGTATATTGTGAAAGGATCAACTAACTTGATCCTTAATTAACATGAAGGATGTTAATTAACATATCCATCACCTTACACATTTACCCTTTGTATATGTGAGAGAGCACTTAAATTCTACTCTCAGCAAATTTCAATTATATAATACATCGTTTTCAACTATAGTCACCGTGTCAAATGTTAGATCCTTAGGCCTTATTCATTTGATAACTGAAAATTTGTACTCTTGCTAATCTCTCCCTATTTTCTCCAAGCCCAGCCCCTGGCAACCACTTTTCTACTGTTTCTTTGAGGTCCTTTTTTGTTTGTTTTTAAGAGTCCATATATAAGTGATATTGTGGAGTATTTGTCTTTGTCTAGCATATTTTCCTTAGCATAATGCTCTCAAAATTCATCCATGTTTTTACAAATGACAGAATTTCCTTCTTTCAAAGGTGAAAAATTTTCCATGTCATATTTTCTTGTTTCATTTATCCACTGGTGGGCACTTAGACTGTTTCCATACCTTGGCCGTTGTGAATAAGGATGCAGTCAATGAACACGGTAGTGCAGATACTTCTTCAAAGTAATGGTTTTACTCCCTTTGGGGATATAGATCCAGAATTGATATTGCTGGGTCATATGGTAATTCTATTTCTAATTTATTGAGGAACCTCCATGCTGTTGTCCATAGTAGTTGTACTCGTTTATATTTCCGCCAACATATTAAAAGAGTTTCTTTTCCTCCACATCCTTGTGAGCATTGGTTATGTCTTGTCTTTTTGATAATACCCATCCTATCAGAGGTAAGGTGATATTTCACTGTGGTTTTGCTTTGCGTTTTTCTGGTGATTTTTTTTTTTTTTTTTTAGATTTTATTTATTTATTTGACAGAGATCACAAGTAGGCAGAGAGGCAGGCAGAGAGAGAAGGGGGGAAGCAGGCTCCCTGCTGAGCAGAGAGCCAAATGTAGGGCTCGATCCCAGGACCCCGAGATCATGACCTGAGCTGAAGGCAGAGGCTTTAACCCACTGAGCCACCCAGGTGCCTCCTTTCTGGTGATTTCTGATGACTAGTGGCATTGAACACTGCCTCGGGTACTTGTTGACCATTTGCATGTCTTCTTTGGGGAAATGTCTATTCAAATTCCTTGCCTGTGTTTTTAATTGGGTTGTTTTTGCTATTAACTTGTGTGTGTTCCTTGTGATTTTAGATATTAACCCTAATTGGATATGTGTTTTGCAAATATACAATATGTTGCTCTTTCATTCTGCTCATGGTTTCCTTTGCAGAGCAGAAGCTTTTTAGTTTGATGTGGTCCCACTTGTTTACTTTTTCCTCTGCTATCTTTGCTTTTGGTGTTAAATCCAAAAAAATCATTGCAAAATGATTGCAAATCATTGCAAAAAAAGCTCAAGGAGCTTACTCCCTAAATTTTCTTCAAGGTGTTTTATGATTTCAGTCCTTACATTCAAGTCTTTAATCCTTTTTGACTTGATTTCTGTGTGTTGGGTAAGATAGTAGTCCAGTTTCATTCTTTTGCACATGGCAATCCAATTTTCCCAAAACTGTTTATTGACGAGACTCTCCTTTCTCCAATGTATATTCTTGGCTCCTTTGTCAAAAATTAATTGACTGTGCATGCATGGGATTGTTTCTGAGTTTTCTATTTTGTTCGTTGGTATATATGTCTGTTTGGGGGCAGTACCATACTATTTTGATTACTATAACTTTGTAATATAGTTTAAAATCAGGAAGTGTGATGCCTTCAGTTTTATTCTTCTTTCTCAAGATTACTTTGGTTATTTGTGGTCTTTTGTGGTTCCATACAAATTTTAGAATTTTTTTTTATTTCTATGAAAAATGCCATTGAAATTTTGATAGAGACTTCATTGAATCTGTAGATAACTTTCAATCTAAATTAAGATTTATGATGCCAAGTTCAAGAGTGATGGGAGAATAAGATCACTACAAGTTTTAATTAGCCATTTTAATTCAGAAATTATTGAGGAGACTGTAGAGCTAACATTTAAATGTTGATTTATTTTATCCTTAAACCAAAGGCAGGAACACTTTATGTTCTGTCTCTTGATCAGCAAATGAAGCTTTCAGTCTATGCTTTAGTATTAAGTATTGTTAAAACTATAATAGCATGTAGGCTTTTCTCTCCTCTTTTCTACTTGTCAATACCTGTGTTAGACCTGCTCTACTCTGTGTGTTTTTCTCTATATTAAAAGGATTATAGGCTATACTTTCACATATAATAGGTAGTAGCTATATTTATCAAAAATCTTGTTAACTCTCCAGTTAGACAGCTGTCAGCCTGCATTCAATATTGTTCTGTGAAACATCTGAAGGATGACTTGACATAAGTATTTAATACTTTCGTATAAAAGATAAAAGGTTTATACGGTTTTCACTGAGCCATTTAATTCTGTTTCTAAGTTAGAATTTTATTTTTTTACATTATACATTCTTTAAGCTTCTGTAATTACTAGATGACCAAACACGCATTCAGGAATATCTTTTCCATTGCTAGGTTTCTTCTGGAAATTGTGATCAAAAAGGAAATTTACCTATTTTTTAGTTTATAGCATATTTAAAATTTCTCATCTATTTGGATTTAATAGATGCTCCAAGCATAATAACTAGCTCAACTCACTTTCTGCAACTGGCTATCTTTAAATAAATACATACCAGTATCGTACCAGAAGTATTTATGTATAGGTCTGATACCTCCCCCAGTGTTCCCGTGGTTAAAGACCGTGTCAGCATTGTTCTTGGTGTCCCCAGTGCATAGCAGAGTCACAGGCAGAGGTGAGCATGCAGTTGATGCTTGTTGAATAAACCAATCCATTTTGAAGCCATCCTGTGCCTTTGACAATTATATATATTCGATTTGAAGGATAATAGCCTGAACTTTTTGGTTTTCTGACGCAGTCTTCTATTATCCCATTTATTTGAGGGGTTATGTATTTGTTTCTTTCAAATTGACAGACAATTCCCAAATTTCTTTATAAAATGTTTTCCCTGTCCTACCTACCTTCCTCCATTATTATGACAACTGTAAATAATCTATAATTTTTGAAATCTGGCCAGAACAATAACCTATACATTCATTCCCACCTAAAACGTAGAAAGCTGTCTGTCTTTATTTAAAATAGCTACTATTCCAATCTGCTGCCAGCTATCATTTTCATAATCGCTGCTAAAAAGAGCCTTTGAGCACTAGTGTCTATTTTGTGGCATTCAAAGGGCGCAAGAGGCCAACTGAAATAATCGTTGCTTTTATAACAAATATCCAGATTAATCTGCCTTATATAATAAAATCCTCTTACTTAGGGACAACTCTGTCTTCTAGCACCATATGAACTTTAGGGTTGCATTTGACAGAACAGAGTCCATGTTCAGATGGCATCATTTTACTATTCAAGCTCTGTGAAGAATTTTTTCCTGACATGAGTTATCTTGAATGTTTACTTCCTGCCAAAGAAACACAATCTCATTGTCTCAGAATTTACTCAGTGGACAGGCTAGAGAGCAGAGGAAACATCAGCCTCGAACAATATTTTTCATGCTTAAAATGTAGCCCAGGATTCTACAAATAAATAAAACAGCAGCTATCCACTGACCCAGCAGGCAGAGTGCACCAGTCATAATATAGTAAGCAATAGCTCAAAATCTTGAGAATATTGTTTATTTTAAATAGTTAACTCTCCATTGTTCCCGGTAATGGGAGGCAAAGAGAAACATGGCCCACTGAGTTTAGAATAAAAGGTTAAAAGATACATGTTTACCATTAGTTTGAAATGTGCTCCTACTATATTATTTTTCTGGAGTTATTTTCAAATGGGAAAACTCATATTTTAGTTTTTGTGTTTCTCTTCACTGCTAAAGACTTCAAATCTAAGGCTCAAAATGAATACCTATGGAAGTGATCAGAGTAGTAACAGCGGAGGAAAGCAATGGCAATTGACGGTTAAAATGAGCATCATTTTAGGTTTATCAAGCCAGTTTCCAGTTTCAATAATGGCATTAGTTTCGGGCGCCTGGGTGGCTCAGTGGGTTAGGCCTCTGCCTTCGGCTCAGGTCATGATCTCAGGGTCCTGGGATCGAGTCTCGCATCAGGCTCTCTGCTCAGCGGGAAGCCTGTGTCCTCCTCTCTCTCTCTCTGCCTGCCTCTCTGCCTACTTGTGATTTCTCTCTGTCAAATAAATTTTTTAAAAAATTATTAAATAATGGCTTTAGTTTCTTATTGCTGTTCTAACAAATTATCTTAAAATTATTGCCTTAATAAAAAAATTATAGTTCTAGAAGTCAGAAGTCCTATATGAGTCTTACTAGGATAAAATCAGTGTTGGCAGGCTTACATTCCTTATTGGAGGCTCTAGTGGAGTTTCTTTGCCTTTTTCAGCCTCTGGAAGCAGTCTTTATTACTAGGCCCATGGCCCTTTCCTCTATCTTTAAGGCCAGCAGTAGCGGGCTGAGTCTTTTTCACATAGTATCAATCTGACCTCTTCTGTCCACCTTTCCACTTTTAAGAACTCTTGATTACATTGGGACAGCCCAGATTCCCCAAGATACACTCTCTATTTTAAGGTATCTGATTAGCAACCTTAATTCCATCTGCAACCTTGATTTCCCTCTGCCCTGTAGCCTAACATATTCACAGGTTCTAAGGATTAGCACAAGGACTTGGGGTCCATTATTCTGGTTACCTTAATAATAAAATAAAGATCACATATCAAACTATACATGTGCTTTTTATTTTTATCTTTCCTAATATATTATCTTTTCACTAGATGGACCCTAGCTTTCATCTAGCTATAGAGGAAATTAGAAATTCTAAAGAGGGTTAAAGAATGGCTTTCTAAAAATACCCCTTCTGACATTCAAAGTTGGAACTGTTGAAAAGAATTTGTAGAAAAAAATTTGACTCTGCCTTTAGTATATCAAGGTCCAAGTCTAGAAGAACTACCCCAAAGTGTTCTCTCATATTACAGAGAAGATATTCCTTTTCTCAACTGCAGAAAAGCCATGGGTTTATTGCTATAGAGTAGAAGTATATAAAATAGGAGAAGTCTAAGAAAGGTTTCTCATTTCCCAGACTCAGGTGATGTTGGAAAGAAGAAAGGAAAAGATAGGATACAAAAATGTGGAGAGAAGATGGCATGAAGTCACAGAAGGAGGTAGAGGGAGCCAAACTCAAGTGTCATCAGCTACAAGCACCACTGAACTCTTGAGAAGAACATGAATTTGGATGACATCAGCTCCAGATGGTCAGGGACCTGGCCCAGTGACCAGAGTAGCTAAGACATATCGTGCCTAGGGGCTCTGCTCTGAAAGGAGATTTTATGAGACACAGCCTTCCCTATACACTTAATACTGTCAAAGCGAAGGAGAAAAGAGGAAGGTAATGAAACTGAGCACCTGATCCAGAGGAGACTGAGCCTTACACAAAAGGATTAATTGGATTATCATAACAATCTGTGTTTTAAATTAAACAATACTAAAGATCATTTGGAGCTTATCATAAATTATCAAATTAGTTAGGAACAAAACAATAACAATTAGATTTCTGGTCACTTTGCACTTAGATATACAGAGAAAAATGTAACCCCTTTAAACCTCTAGAATTAGTATAATCCTTATCCCAAATCCCTATCTACTGATTGTTGTTGCCGAAGATGAGACAACTTAATTTTAGATCTATTTGTTAAAACTTACCCTGCTTTAATAATATAAGCAGTGTCTCTCTGGAGAATAAAATTCTGCCCCTCTGTGCTCTCATTTCATAATCCTTAATTTCCTTTCTCAACTTCTTTTCAAGATCATGTCTACTCTAGAGGGAGAGGAAGAATTTGTTGTGCTTGCTTCCAGGGAAACACTCCAGGGAAACAGCCCATTTTCTCTGACTGAAGTGTGGCCTGCCTCTGATGCTATGCACTCTTCTTGGCCACTTTGCACTTCATACTGTTGGCTAAAACAGTGCTCAGGGGGACCAATAACCATCTCTCTTTCTGAGCTTACCTTACCCCTCAGATTGTATTGATCACAGATACCTGAGTCCCTTTCATTGAGACTCTAGAGCCAGAACCCCAGTATCTATGAAAGGGTCATGTTTTTCCCATTGCAGTAGGCACTATGGGTTATTTCACTGGCTTTCAATTAAATATCTATATCCCATTGGAATGAAGGGAAGTTCAGGAGTGCTAGCTACAGCCTTCTGTCCCTGGCCATGCTGTCCTGCTCCTTAATTTGTTTGATATGCATCAAGTTGTTAACACAATACACTCCATAAAAGTATTCTCTGAAGTCTTTAAATATCGATCAAGAAAGGGTTTTCTGCCCTTGGGTTTTTCTTCACATATCTTATGCTCACCCACAAGATTCCTAGATGGTGGGAATAGGAATACACATGTACTACTCCATTTATCCTTCTTCTGTTACCTTTTTCTCACTGTCCCTAAGAGTCCCTAACTTTAATGGTTTTCTTTTTTCAAGCAGCATCCTCTTGACTTAAGCTTAATAGCGAGAAGAGTCTCAAATTAAATTGCAGTTAATAACAACTAACTCAAAAAAAGTAAGCAAACTTGGTACACAGAGAAAAGTTAAACCATCAGCTAATAGGATGGCAAAGTATTCAGTTGAACATCATAAGCTACTCTAAAGAGATCGCTGAACTCTGCCAGGTCTTCTTCTTTCTCATTTTCTCTCCTTTTCTAGCCATATATTTTTCCTTCCCAGTAATGGTTCAGTTCTTTATGAGTGTGAACATCTTCCACCACATGCTGGTTAATATGACATCTATCCCGTTCATCATGATCATCATGCTGGGAAACAACCTCCTTTACTCAGCGACTGAGTTTTATAGTTTACAACAGCTTCCAAGAAGAAATACTGATTCCTTGTTCCACTTAAAATTCTAGAAAATATCTCCTGGTCTGGCTTTGATTAAATATCCACTGCATTTAAAATGTGGCGAGGGGAAGAGCCAAATAAAAGTATGGCTATCAGGAATCCATTCCTGTCACCTGGAACCAATCCCAGAGAAGGGAACATCACTGAGAGAGGAGTTAACCTAAGATTACTTGCCATCATTTAAAAATTTGGATGCCTTTGGTCTCAGTTCCCTCATGGAATTAAAAGACCTTTTGAAACGTTTGCTTCCCCAAAGTGTTTAACTCAAACATCCTATTTACATGAAAAATAGAAACAGCTGATGGAATAGAATGGTGGTGAACATTCCACATCTCTCATCTTCCAGCCAAATATGGTTATCCTCAGTAGGTCTCTTCATGAAGAAGGGTTTCTCTGGATGGTCAGCATGAAGTAAATGTCCAAAGCAAATGTTACCCTTGGGCTATTTTATTATCTCACCACAAGTTCCTTAACAGTGTGGAATTAGTGTTGTGGAAGTTCCTTAGAATTTCTACTATTCAGTGTAATAGACAGTGAAAAAATTTGCTCTAGTTCTCAAACACTAGGGATAACCATAAGACCTTTGAAAATACTCTATATCAGTGATTCTCTCAAAGAGTGGTACCCCAATCAGCAGTTTCAGCATCACATATGTACTTATTAGAAATGCAAAATGGGGGGACCCTCTCCATGGCCTACTAAATCAGGAACTCTGGGGTGGGGTAGGCAATCTCTTTTAACAAATGCTCCAGCAAATTCTGATGTGTGCTAACATTTGGGAACCACTGCTCTTTAAGTCTATAATTAGTCCAGGTAAGACATATTTGCCACTGGAATATATCTTCTTGAGAAGTGAGGTCCTTAGTATATAGTATTTTGGGATCTTTCCATGTTTATTTGCTATTCTCAACACCCTGCTTCCAGTCACAATGATAAGAATTCTGGCATGCAAAGATTATCTCCTAAATTTAAATTTTACTTTTTTATGATACCTTTGAAAAACTAGTCAAAAACTTCAAGTAGCCCCTATTTACTTCTTTTTTTAGATTGACAGGTGTCCATTATTGGGGATTGCGGTATTATTTGGAATATTATTGTGACCGAATTTTTATAGTATTTTACTATAGTATTATTAGCTTATGGTAATTGTAGTATTGTCAAAATACTATTTCTGCCTACTTCTTCCTTGAAATCAGTGCTATTTTGTGTTTTTTTTTCATTGTTTTATTCTATATTTGACAGATTTTTTAAAAAGATTTTATTTATTTATTTGACAGAAAGATCACAAGTAGGCAGAGAGGCAGGCAGAGAGAGAGGGGGAAGCAGGCTCCCCGCTGAGCAGAGAGCCCCATGCGGGACTCGATCCCAGGACTCTAGGATCATGACCTGAGCCGAAAGCAGAGGCTTAACCCACTGAGCCACCCATGTGGCCCCTATTTGACAGTTTTTATTTTTTTTTTATTTATTTTTTATTTTTTTTAAAGATTTTATTTATTTATTTGAGAGAGAAAGAGTGATCATAAGTTGGCAGAGAGGCAGGCAGAGAGAGAGGGAGAAGCAGGCTCCTTGCTGAGCAGAGAGCCCGATGCGGGGCTTGATCCCAGGACCCTGAGAGCATGACCTGAGCTGAAGGCAGAGGCTTAACCCACTGAGCCACCCAGGTGGCCCCTATTTGACAGTTTTTAAATCAAAATTTGTCATTACATCTTTGTATTTAATTTCTTGTGTTCACACTGATTTTTAGAAAGAAATGGTGTTTTAGACATTTTGGAAGACATACTTCATTGGTTCTTCTCTTACATTTGGTCTCATACTTCAGATAATTTCCTTAGTTATTTAAAAATCTGTATTCATTCTTCTCAAATGAATAAATGATTCTCAGTGTTGACATAGGACAGTTTTGGTTTTTGGGGTTTTTTTTTAGATTTTATTTATTTATTTGACAGACAGAGATCACAAGTAGGCAGAGAGGCAGGCAGAGAAAGAGAGAGGAAGGGAAGCTGGTTCCCTGCTGAACAGAGAGCCCGATGCAGGGCTCGATCCCAGGACCCTGAGATCATGACCTGAGCTGAAGGCAGAGGCTTTAACCCACTGAGTCACCAAGGTGCCCAGTACTTTGAGATTTAAGGAGACAATTTTTAAGATTTATGTATTTATTTATTTGAGAGAGATGGGGCGGGGCTCAAGGAGAAAGGGCAGACGGAGAGGGGGGAAAATGTCTTAAGCAGACCGTGCTGAGTGAGGTGCAGCCCAATCCCACCCTGAGATCACAACTTAACTGACTGTACCACTTAGGCACTCTGAAAATTTTTAAGTATGTAGATATATCTATTCCTGAAAATTTTTAAGTATGTAGAGATATCTAGTCCTCACTCAAGATCAAATTAAATTAAAATAATTAGTTGTTGGGATATTATTATTGAGAATTATTCTTATTTAACACAGCCCAGATGATGACAATGTATAGCTAAGATTGAGTATCATGAAGAGGTATTTTCCTTCAGATCCAAGTTCTTCATTCTTCAGAACATTGTTTCCAAGCTGCTATACTAGATCCTATTTTTTGTGTGTCTCACTAATGGATATTTTCGAAATCTGGATGATATCAGCAATGTGGGTAAGATCTATGTTATGATTAATGTAAGGTGCTTCCACTTATTTTTAACTTGATGCATAAAGGTCCCCATCAATTTCTCATATGGCATATTTCAGAAGTACAGGCCATCTTCTGACCACAACATCAAACACACCATTTACCACAGGTCTCGAATCTGGCAGTTAGCTGGCCAGATCCCCTTCCTCCCTCACACATAATAAGCAACCCTCCTGAAACAGGGTATTGATCACAAAAGAGCTTTTCTTTTTTATTGTCCTTGCAAATATTATATTACTACTGAGAATGAAAGTCAATTGCAGATGTCTTGGATTTCTATTTATAGCATATATTTCAGTAAGCTCATGGAAGGTACATAATAGGTAAGCAATAAATTGTTGCAGGAGTAGTTTAATGGTTGATACATGCCAATATTGAAATCATTTTGAAGGAAAGACACTTGATTCCATAAGGTAACCTTGTATGTATTATTTTCTTGTTTGTATAAATCCATTTGAATTAGAAAGTTGGAAATATAGTATCTGATACACTTCTTGACTAACACTAATATGACTTACTGGTGATATTAGCAATTCATTTTAACTTCCAGATGTCAGTTTCCATATCTCTAAAATGATGATTCTCCAAAATTTCTGTAGAAGCTCTTCTGGTTTTCTTATACTACTGCTGCTCTCTTTTCTTCCACTCCAGACATTATAAATAACATTGTATTATCTCAGAACCTTCCTGTTCAAAAAGAGACACTTTGGAATGAGTGAGAAATTTCCAGTTTTCTTCATGTAATTAATTTATAGCTTCATACCATTGTGGTCATAGCGATGCTTGATATGATTTTATACCTCTTAAATTTATTAAGACTTCTTTTGTCAGACACCTGGGTGGCTCAGTTGGTTGGACGACTGCCTTTGGCTCAGGTCATGATCCCGGAGACCCGGGATCGAGTCCCGCATCAGGCTCCCAGCTCCACGGGGAGTCTGCTTCTCCCTCTGACCTTCTCCTCGCTTATGCTCTCTCACTGCCTCTCTCTCAAATAAATAAATAAAATCTTAAAAAAAAAAGACTTCTTTTGTGACCTAACATGTGATCTATCTCAGAAAATATTCCATGTGTACTTAAGAAGATTGTGTATTTTATTGCTTTCGGATGGAGTGTTCTAGAAAGACATGCTAAGTCCACCTGGTCTGATGTGTCATTTAAGGCTGATTTTTCCTTATTGATTTTCTCTCTGGCTAATCTATCTATTGATGTAAGTGAAATGTTAAGAAATATCTATTGGTGGTAGCAGCAACTATTCTTTCCAGGAAATGAATCAATGATGTGGGGAAATAGTGATTATATAACATTATAAGAAGAAAGTACTGTGTCAAATATCATATCTAGAATATATTTTTAGCTATACAAAATTGATTAAGCCAATAAGTAAATAGATAAATGACAGAAATACAGATTGATAGGTGGATTAGAGAGAATAGTATCAAAATGCTAACAATGGCAATTTTTTAGAGATTTTTATATTATTCTTTATGCGCCTTTATCTTTTAAAAAATTTTCTGCATGTATATCTTGTATCCCAAAGTAAAAAGTATCTGAAAAAGAAATGATCATCAGAGCAAATATTCTATAAAAGAGGAAATCATGGAAACACATTAGGTTATTTCAGGACAATTATGTATTTTTCTTTGAGTAGAGAATTTTCCAAATATTATCTCTTGTTGATACCAGTCTTTGCAAGAAGTTCACTAATTACATGGCACTAGCCTTATGATAAATATATAATAACATATAATATTACATATTATATATAATATAATAATAAAGGGACAATAATAAGATATATTTCTCTGGTTGTGCTCTCTGTTCTCTCTATGAATTTCTAACTCTTCAAGTTTCTGCCAGTTAATTCTGAAACTTTCCCAAAATAAAGTATTTATTCTCTTCAGTGGTTAGGATGCACTACCTTCCTCAGCTTGCTGTAACTATTTCAGCAAATGAGGCAACCAATGCTACTACAAAACTCTGTAAGTACCCATGCCCTAGCAAATCTTCTGAAGTTGCCAGAAAGCCCCATGGAGGTGGCAGAGCCAAATCCCTCTTACTGTCACTTCCATTCTCCATGAAACCATCATGACCCAGTTCAGGCTTTAAAAGCCCATTGACCCCATTGCATTTTGGAATTCTGGGAGAAACATAACTTTAGGGATCATGCAAAGACCCTTGCAACAATATAACCTTCAATTTGTATAGACCTTGAAGATAAACAGCATACTTTCACAGATATTGTCTCACTTCATTTCTATGAAAATCTTTTGTAGACATTAAAATGCATTGCTTGATATTATTCTTTCCATCTTCTATATAAGCAAAATGATGCCCTTTGCAATTATAGTCAGTCCAAGGACATGCATCTAATAAGTGGTAGAGCCAGCACTCAAATAAGCTGCCAAGTCCAAGATTGTTCGTTATGCTCTTTCCATAAAAATATTGTGCAATATAGCCACAAGCATAAAATTCTATGTATTATTTAAAGACCATTGTGATTATGCATATTTCATAAACTGGTACTGATAAACAATTCCTAAGAGGAGGCATAAAATGTTAAAATTATTATTTTCAAAACAAGTCTTTCTATTGAAAAGTTCTGCTTTTCACAGCCTCTCATTACAAAAGATGTATCAGTGTCAGGTATTTTTAAAATGCAAAATAAATGCTTGAAGAGGGACTGTTTTGAATGTTAAGCTCTAGAGCATCAACCAAATTGCTGACATAAGTGTTAAAAATAATTAACAACATCAAAATATTACCAATTAAATTGAAATTTTCAAATAGCATCTCTTGTGTTAGTAAGAAAAAACATCAAAATATATGTGAATCATTTGAAATAATATCTAAAGAAAGATGAATTAACTTTAATATGCTTTATTAAATGTGAATTCAACACCATCAAATACAAATAGATGGCTATCAGAACAATTAAATATTTTTAACTGAAACATTTCTGTGAGAAACATTGTTTTCTTTGTTATTCAGAATGAAAACATTTTTTTCTTCAGGATTCACAGGAGAAAAAGTGACAAGTAGATAACCAACTATACATCATTACCGTAGGATTAATAATGTAATTCCTATATATTTGTATCATTTTCTCCTAATTTATTTTAAAAAGTAAAAGAAAGATAATTCAAATGTTACATAATTTATTTTTAATTTTAAATATAGTAACCCAATACATACAAATTTAAAAGAACACTCAGAGGCGACTGTCATGAAATGGTTCTGGCTCGCTCTTTACTCTCTCCTTGCCCTGATCAGAGAATTCCTTTGGTCTCACTTTAAAGCCTCTTTGGAAATATTACTTCCTTCCTAGGATCAGGCAAAAATATTGATTCTTTATAAAAGTGGACCTTTATGGGTTGTTTTCAACGTGTGACCAGATGTGACCATCTATCCTATATACTCTTGACTTCTTACAGCAAACAGCATCCTTCTATTTCCGCTCCTGTTAAGGTGTGTAGAATACCACCCTACTTCAGGAGTGGGGCAGGTGACTCAGGCTGGCCAAACAGAAGCTCGGTTGTCCTATGTCACAGTGATTGGCTGATGGTAGGCATATGACTGGCCCTCTGCAGGTCTATCAAAATGATGTATGTCCTCTATAGAAGCAATTCAAATTAGAATTTTTGAAAGCCTTTCATTTTTGTCTCTTTCTTTTCACCCTTTCTCCTGTTACTCCAAGAGATGAGCTGGGTTATTGACGTGATTTTCAGCCTGGGTTTTTCTACCAAGGTGATTTTCCTCTAAAGTAGAGATTCCTGTTCCATCCAGGGCTTGATTTCATGTCCAGTTCAATTATTTCCAGTTTAGAAAAACTCCTGAGCAGGAATCCTTACACACTAAATGCCTTGATGCATATAATTAGGTAAAATTGGAAATAATGAGAAGTGAAATATGGATAATGGCATCCTTTTCTCTTTGACCCTTTGAATTTTTTTCCAACCAAAAATTGAATAATTGGTACAATTAAGGTTGGCATGAAACCTAATAGTTTTTTTAAACCACATTTAATGCTTACATTTTCTTTACTGGAATCTTATAGTTTATTGATTTCAGTATGCCTTATTTTCTCTCTTAGTTCATATTAATGTATCCCATTAATGATTATTTTATTTAGAATATATGTGTTTTTGGGTCACCAGGGTGACTCATTCGGTTAAGCATCTGCCTTCCATTCAGGTCTTGATCCCAGGGTCCTGGGATCTGGCCCTCCTTTGGGCTCCTTGCTCAGCAGGAAGTCTGCTTCTTCCTCTACCACTCCCCTTGCTTGTGTTCCCTCTCTTGCTGTCTCTCTTTATAAAAAACAAACAAACAGGGGCACCTGGGTGGCTCAGTGGGTTAAAGCCTCTGCCTTCGGCTCAGGTCATGATCCCAGGGTCCTGGGATCGAGCCCCACATCGAGCTCTCTGCTCCGCAGAGAGCCTGCTTCCTCCTCTCCCTCTCTCTGCCTGCCTCTCCGCCTCCTTGTGATCTCTGTCTGTCAAATAAAAAAATAAAATATTAAAAAAAAACTTAAAAAAATTTAAAAAAAAACTTAAAAAAAACTAAAAAAAAATAAATGTGTGTGTGTATTTAGATTTTATTTGTTTATTTGACACCATAGCCATTCTGAAATCTGGGATAGTCACTATGCTGCATTCCTTCTCAGAAAGAGATGCTTTTTAGGAGAGATCGTGGGAGTTAATATCCATGTCATAGAAGAGGAGGGACCAAGAGGTGCCTTTAATAATCATGGCTATATCAATTGCACGTTATAGGAGCCTAACTCAAAATAGCTTAAGTAAAACAATGTATTTATTTATATAATGGGGATCACGAATAGTATTAACACTGGATATGTCTCCTAAAGTGAGGGAAACAAAAGCAAAAATAAACCCTCACTTTGGTTCCCTGAGTGTAGAGTCTCTCATGGTTTGTCTCCCTCTCTGATTTCTTCCCATTCAGCTTTCCTTCCCATCCCCTGTGGTCCTCCGTGCTATTCCTTATGTTCCATATATGAATGAAACCATATGATAATTGTCTTTCTTTGCTTGACTTATTTCACTTAGCATAATCCCCTCCAGTTCCATCCATGTTAATGCAAATGGTGGGTATTCATCCTTTCTGATGGCTGAGTAATATTCCACTGTATATATGTACCATATCTTTATCCATTCATCTGTTGAAGGGCATCTCAGCTCCTTCCATGGTTTGGCTATTGTGGACATTGCTGCTATCAACATTGGGGAGCATGTGTCCCTTCTTTTCACTACGTCTGTATCTTTGGAGTAAATACCTAGTAGTGCAATTGCTGGATCATAGTGTAGCTCTATTTTTAACATCTCGAGGAACCTCCATGCTGTTTTCCAGAGTGGCTGTACTAACTTGCATTCCCACCAACAGTGTAAGAGAGTTCCCATTTTTCCACATCTTTGCCAACACTTGTTGTTTCCTGTCTTGTTAATTTTTTGCCATTCTAACTAGAGTAAGGTGGCATCTCATTGTGGCTTTGATTTGTATTTCCTTGATGGTTAGTGACAAACATTTTTTCATGTGTCTTTTAGCCATTTGTATGTCTTCTTTGGAGAAGTATTAGCACTTTATGTATTATCTCGTTTTATTTTTACAAAATCCCTATGACCTAGCTCATCATCATCATCATCATCATCATCCTTTTAGTGTTGAAGAAATCAACCCATAGAGACATTAGTGAATGGGGACATAACAGGTAATAAGTAGCAGAGCTGGGATTTGACTTCATGCCACCTGGGATGCAGAAAACACATCTTGAATCGTCAGACTAGGGTGACTCAAATGCTGCTGGGTCCTGAGGTAGATCCTGGGAAATGTGGGAGCTGCCACCAAAGAAATACTTGACAGCAGGGCTCCAGTGCTTCATCTAGTCAGCTCTGCCTATTTCTGCTTCTGTCATTATGTTGATTACATCCCCTTCTACTTATACTCTCCTTTCAATCTAGCAAAGACTCTGACCTCCAGCAGGCTCATATTACTGACACCAGGTGATAAAAGACTGGAGTTGGGTCATCCACTCACTTCCATAATTTGAAGTGAAGCAAGTTTCCCAAGGCAGGAGAACTGGACAGCCTACTGAACAGACAAAAGCAAAACACCTCCACATTCCCCTCTAGCTCCCACTTACAAAAGGTAAGTGGTTTTGCTCTGTTTTTATTCAGGGAATGTTGTCATCCCTAAGAAAGTGTAAAGATAGAACTGTCTATCTTATGTGGATTTCCAAATCCATTAAAGGATATTTTAAGAATTTGTTACTCTAGGTACATGGTTCAGGATCTATGAATTTCTTAAGGTTGGTTAAAAGTTCTAAGAGGTTAAAAAATAATGGCTGGGAAAAAAAGAAACCCAAAATATATAAATATCTAATTAAATGTTTATAAAAGTAATATATTGAAAAGATATTGGTAATCCAAATCAACTTATATTTGGATGGATTTTAGTAGGTTTGGTATAAAGAGGGTAAGTTCTCCAAAAGTAAGAGGGTGTAGAGCCTCTGCAGAACTTAACATGGCACCACGGTACCCAAAGAGGTCAGGAAAAAAGTGAATATTGTCACCACCCAGTGAATTTCATTTGCCCATATCACCTTAAAACAAATGTAGCTATTTAAACTTTGGTTATCTTTTCAAAGATTTCTGTCAGATCTCCCACAAATGAGAAACTCTTCATCCTGTCTTGGCTCACAGGGTATAAAAATGATAATTACAATTTCTAGAGCTTTTAAATATATGTGTTTTGGGGTGCCTGGGTGGCTCAGTTGTTAAGCGTCTGCCTTCAGCTCAGGTCATGATCCCAGGGTCTTGGGATGGAGCCCTGCATTGTCAGGCTCCCTGCTCAGCGGGGAGCCTGCTTTTTCCTCTCCCACTCTCCCTGCTTGTGTTCCCTCTCTCGCTGTCTCTTTAAAAAAAAAAATCTTTAAAAAAATATATTTGTGTTTTTTTTTAATGAAAGATCACGAACTAAGAACAAAATTTCTTGATTATTGTGGATGAACTTAGAATAGTCTGCACTGTTCAAGTAAAGACTAATATTGAAAATGAGGACTTGGCCTTAGTTTTGGATGTAAGTTCTAAGAGCACCTTAGGCCTCTAAGACAAATCATCATTTTGTAGTTCACCTAGACAAGGAGCCCAAAGATTTGGGAAGTTTTTAAATATACAGACTAATAAATATTTATGGACATAGATTGATAGATAAGGAATGACTTTCCAGAAAGGGTAAAGATCATGATTTTCATACAAATACAAAAGTAAAGTGTGCCAAAGATTTTATTGAACTCATTAATTGAAGACGGAATCAGTAAGAAATTTCAACAAGTGCAAAGAAGAATTCAAAGTACCACATATTAATAGATTAAAAAGTGCTTAAGTTAATTTACAAATACATGCAAAACTGCAAAACAGGTCAATATTCAAAGAACAATTACCAGATTCCATTGAACACAATTTGCATCTCTATGGGAAAATTTCATTTTCAATGCTATCACTTCTCCACAACTTATAAAGTTGTAAAATAGCTCAAAAATGTTGAAAACAAAGCCTCCTCACAGAATCTAGTAACACTGAAGGGTATGCTAATACCTTGTTTCCATTGGTCCATTTCAATTATTTTATATTTTTTATTAAAAACAAGAATCTGTCATTAAATAGATATAGATAAAGGAATGGACATATTCAAAGCCAAATGTCAAATGTCAATATCAAATTAGTTTTAATTATAAAATAGGTGATCTAAAGCATTTCTGCTTTTGGTAACAATTATCACCTCATTTTTCATAGTTCCCTTAAAACAAGGGTTCTTTGCCTGGGATTTATGGGCAGCATTTATGAATTTTCCATGGGAAGAAATCATTTGCTTTCATCAAAGTCTAAAACAGTGTTTGACACATAGTACTTTAAAACAAATCCTTTAGAAGACAATTTTGGAATATGAACTCATTTATTTAAGTACTTCTTCAAATGCAAAATATGTAATAATTCCACTTCAGTATGAAATTTCTTCATATGCTAGAAAACAGAATCTTATTTTCAAAAAGAAAAAAATATTTCAATTTTTATCATATTATTTAATTTTGACATTTATGTTCATTTTGGTTACTTTTCTGTTATTTTTACTTTTTTTCAATTCTGCCCTGGGGGCCCCAACACACGCTTATTTAAATGTGCCAGAACATTGTTTCACCTGACCATCTCAGCTGTAAAAAATGAGGGTAAAAGAGCTAAGAATTTTAGAGAGAATGGGCCAACCACAGTTTTGTTACCTCTGGAGTGTTATTCTTTATAATTCTTTCAACAATTCTTGTGCTGAGAATTATTATCCTCATTTCATAGATAATGATATTGAGGCCCAGAGGGGTTACACATTTGCCTTATCAGTTCTTGTTCCAAAGAATTTCTAATTCTACTATCTGTACACTTTTACTACTACACCATGATGCCTCTTTATTTCAAACTTTCCCTACTTTAATCTCCCAAGAGAAAGTTGTCAAAAAAAAAAAAGTCAATAGTGACCATATAGCAAAGAGTCATCTAATTAATTAATTAGGAAACCAATAGCAAGACAAGAGAGCAGGTTCCAAGATTACTTGAAAAGCATAGTTTTGTTTAGCCAGTAAGGAAAGAAATACCAATGTAATGATTGTTAGATACAAAACTGGTTGTTATCCTGCCGGGTAATAAAATTAAAACTTTTGGAGTTATCTTTCCTACTGATCCTCCACGTCTAAAATCATAACTCATCAGTTTGTTTTGTTTTCAGATTAGCCTCAAAGTGTAAAGACATGAAAAACACCTGGGCCCTTGCTAGTAAAATAGAATTACATTCTCCAAGAGAGTTAGATGAGAGTTAAACAGGTTTATTAGCAAGTACTTCAGCATGATATTAACAAATCAACGATTTACCAGTTTGCTTTCTTTCCAATTTTTAAATACATTATTATTTTACAGAATATAGTGATTTGAGATTAGAGGCTTTGGAGCAAAGTGCTTTGGAGCAAAATCTATCTCCTCCCACCAGCTCTGTGTACTTAACCAGCTTACTCACATTCTCTGTGCCTTTTTTTCCTAATCCTTAAAATGAGGAATATAATCATGAAATGTACCTTAGAGTGTTATAGAAGTTAAAGGAACCTTGTATGTGGCAAATAATTAACCGGTCAAGGTTGACTATTGAAGCTTGGCTTCATTTTGGTCTTTTAAATTGCTGTTACACAGTGGGCCTCAACAATTACAGCTTGGGAGTTTTACTGTTATTGTTGTTGTTGTTTTAACTCACTTTGTTGTTAGAGAAATTCCTTCATTGCCTTGGTTTTATTTCGCTATGTCAATACCATGTTGCACCTAATGCTATTAAATTTTATTAACCATGTTTCCACTTGGTTAAATTTATTTGTAGTTGTGGTTCATGTTAGTCGAACAGCAAGTATGACTAACATTACTTCAAGTAGAATAAACATATTCATGATTTTAGGACCAGGTCATCAATCAAGGATTGCCCAAGATTGTTTGCGGAACCAATGTACTAGCATATGTAAAGTTCCTTTTGAATTTCATATAAAAATGTACCCTACATCGTATTTGTAACAATGGCATTTCTACAGTTTCTTCACTGATCTTAAAACTATAAAATGACTTCATCTGAAGTGTGTACTTTAAAAATCTGGATGGCCTTGTCTCAAGTTCAGGCTTTTTTTTTCCTTTTCCATTTTACTCGTCTTTTCCAGCTTAATGTCTTTGAAGGAGTAGAAACTGAACATCAGACTTCACATTTGGTTATAAAAGGATATGTCATCAGCACAAATGATAGTTTGAATTACCTACAAATAATTTACAAACCTGATGGCCAGCAGTCTCTTACAATTCCAAGATATTACTCCACATTCAATAATTTAAATTAGAAATGTAAGCCAAACACTAAAGGTAACATTTGGCAGTGTTCTTGATTAGAATATCTGCATGTAGTATTTGTTTATTCAGCAACTGAAGTGCCCTCCCTGGTTGTTTTGCTATTTGAAAAATCTTCATAGAATCTCAAGTACTTGTTGTCACTGAGGCAAAAACTAATTTGCTTCCCATTATAATATCTGCCTTTCCATTTGTGTATTTAATTGTGATGAGGTCTTGGGAGTAATTTCTGACTTTTATACAAGGAAAAATGAGAGTACAGTTGTTACTTTTGACAGCTCACAGATAAAAAAAATAATGATAGAAAATAGGTTGGAGGCTGAATTAAACCCAAAATATAAAAGCCTTAATTAGTGGAAGCATAATTACAGGGAGCTATTGTAGAAGGAAATCTAAATTGTATTAAAATATTTTTTCAACTGATTTGGAGATGGAAAAAGCATGATTTACACTACAAGCAATTTCTCTAAATTACTGCCAATCATTGAATTTCATAAATTAAAACTGAGTGCTAAAATAAAATCTTGTTGCCACCATTCTTTTTGTTTAGCTGATTTTGGAATGATTTCCTAAAGCATTTTAGAGCCGTAATATTGTATCTTCCTGTTGTATATGATGGAAGCTGTCCAGTCATTTCCGAGGCCGGGGATATCAATAATTATTAAAATGTACAGATAATACAAAGCTCCCTCCTTAAAAGGTCATTTGATCAATAAATAAGCAATTAATTGTATACACTCAGCAGCACACTTGGTATAACCAGGGATGCTAGCTAGGAAGAGCTAAACATGATGCTTAGATTCTTTTTGTCTCTCCTTTCTTTGGTCCCAAATGTTCTCCAAAGAGGCATGAATAAACAGGGATATAACAACAAAGTTAAGAGTAGAGAATGGAAGATAACTAAAAACCGTGAGTTATTACCACACAAACAGTTTTAAGCATAAATATCCATGTATTGAAGCATTCATATGTCCTAATTAATTAAGTTTGATTCCTTAACAAAATTATCAGGTAGCCTTCCAGAGTTCCTGGAGGTCTGTCATTCTGTAGTTGTGGCTTCTAGCTTTTTAGATGTCACAGGGCAATTGAAAAACAAAACACACACACACATAAAATCTGGCCAAGTAGTAAGATTAAGAAAACAACTATAACTCTGTTTTCTCCATTATTTTACAAAATAAAGTGTATTTTTTTTTTAACCAGGAAGGACACTGTTACAAATGAAGGGAGAGTCCTTCTAAGGGGGTTAAAATAAACATCACCTATGAATATATTATACTTTTGTATTGTTTTGTCATTTTGTCATGGATCAGGCAAAATTCTATTATTGACTAAGGTTTATGAATCACTGGACCAGAGGTTAAAGTATGATGAATGTGCCTTTCACAGTGTAGCTCCAACCTACCTTTCTACTCTCATCTCCTGCAAATTTTACCTATGAGTTCTAAGCTTCAGCGACACCGAACGGCTTGTCACACCCCAAAAGATCACATTCTTTGGCATACACAGACTTGGCATCTGCTCCCACTGAGAGCTGCTTCACGTCCCTCCTCTTTCTGTGCTCACAGGAGAGGCAGAGCGTGATCATAGGATCCTGCTTTGTTTTCAGGTCTCAGCACTTGGCAGTGCGATATGAGGAAAACCACTTTATCTTCGTGTCCTTCGGTTTCCTCATCCATAGCATGAGGACAGTAACATTGCCTGCCCCATTGGATTGTGTGGATTAAATGAACTGATACAGGGACCTTCAAATGTGTAGCACATTTTTCAGTTTTCTATTGCTGCACCACAAAACTACCCCAGAATTTAATGGCATAAAACACTGATCCTGAGGTTGACTGGGCAGCTCTTCTGCTCTACGGATATCACCTAGGATCACATCTGGAGCTGCATTCAGCTGCTGATGAACCACGCTGGAAGGTCCCAGAAGTCGTCCCTCACACGTACTGTCAGTCAGATGGCTCCTCTTATTCTTTTTCCTACTGTCCCTCCCTCGTGTGATTTGTTATCCTGCTTTTCCCACTCTTGGAGGATATCCTGGACTTCCAAACAACATGACAACTGTGTTCCAAGGAGTCAAAAGCAGAAGGACTAAGCCTAAACTGGAAAACTTCACCTCTGCTGCATTCAGTTGGTAAATGCAAGTCACTGAGGGAGAGTGGAATAGACTTGGCCTCCTTATTTTTTTTTAAGATTTTTAAACATTTATTTATTTCACAGAGAGAGAGAGAAGTCACAAGTAGGCAGAGAAGCAGGCAGAGAGAGAAGGGGAAGCAGGCTCCCCGCCAAGCAGAGAGACAGATGCGGGGCTCGATCACAGGACCCTGAGATCATGACCTGAGCCGAAGGCAGAGGTTTAACCCACTGAGCCACCCAGGCTCCCCTAGACTTGGCTTCTTGATAAGAGGAATGTCACACTTAACATAAGAATGGGAGAAATCGTGGACAACCACCTATGCAGATAAAATAGCACAACACATCATAGAGTTTGGTTAGGATTATTTATAAAATGGAGTTAATGCTTACTACCCGCTCAGACTCTGTAAGGATTAAGTGAAAAAACAAAAAGATGAAAGGCACTGCCATTGTTGTCGTTGAGACCCTACTAAGGATTGCTACTTGTAAAGGATTCTCACTGTATTTTTGGAAGCTGCTGCTGCAATGGATCATCTCAGCACATGATCCCAGAACAGGGGCACTGCAGTAAGGAGAGGCCCCCCTCCTCCTTTCCTCCCTGAGCTCTCAGAGTGTTTCAAGCTCCAGGTTCTCCTTAGTCTTTCCTCTTCATAAAGAGAGAGACATAGGAGAGGAACTTGTGTCTCATTAAAAAAAAAAAAAAGAGTGGTTTTATGAAACGATGTCTCCCATAAACATAGAAATGTTGTTTATGTTCACTAGAACTTGAACTGAAACATGTTTTTGGTATTGATGGGCTGATTTGAGAAGTTAAACTTTCTAGTTTGTTCATTTTATTCCCGAACAATTTTATTCCCTAAACATTTTATTCCTTGAATATTTTATTCCTTGGAACAATGATGTTTTGAACCTAAGCTGTTTCTGAAATGGGACCTACAGTGTCAAAGATATGGGCTTCCAGACCTAATTTTATGGAGACATAATTTTTAAAAATAGTTAAAAATTATTTGCTGTTCCAATTCATTGTTCTACAAAAAGCCTACACCACTAAACCATTTATAAAGTCTCCATTTCCTGTCAATCCCTTATCTTTTGAAAACTCTTATCTTTCAAACCAAACCTCTTTGCACTGTTAATGTTCACTCACTTAAAATTGAACAAAATTCACATTATAACACATTTTATTTAGGTAATATCTGAAGTGCCGAGGTTTTTAACATGCCAGTATTTAGCTTCTTAAAGTAATAGATTGAAGGCATACCCCAGGGAGACATAAGAAAGTCCATTCTTCTGGGATTTTTGCAATTAGGATAAACATGTCTAGAATTATACAAATTTCACACCTCTCCACATCCAGAGAATAGCTTTTTATCACCA